>ML808498.1:11183-33902 GCA_009831015.1 Picea engelmannii | reverse complement strand
AAATTCTCCATACCCATTCTATCTACTAGAAAATAATTGAAAGCAACATAGTATGATTCATGCATAGAAAGTAGCAAAAAAAAAATTAAAGGTAGATGAAAGAAAGAATGTGTGTGCATATATCAGGTTTTGTACATACAAAACATATAGCATTCATCCATAAGAAGTTAGAAACAAATACTATATATGTGATAAACAACCTTTTTAAAAGATGGCTCTTACCCCATATCATTGTATATCTTCCATAAAAAAATGTGCATCTTTCTTTTCTCTCCTTCGTGGTTGAAGTTATGGTGTCAAAATCCATATTATACAATGTATCAACATCCATTTTCATTCATCTTCCTACTGTTGATGTTTTGGTAGTTGCCGGAGGATTTTCCCTCCTAGATGACCTTTCTTAGATGCTGAGAATATTCTGGAAGCAAGTAAACCACTAAACAGATGTGTGGAAACCCTAGAAGAGAAGTCGGCCTAAGGAGAATAATAATAAATAAATAAGAAAGCCAGAAAGAGAAGTTGACCCTGCTAGAAAAGTCAAAGTAAATTATATTTGCTAGAAAAGACAGGTCGACCCTTTGGGAAAAGTTCACTGGTAGAATAAGTATAAATAAGGTGGCGCCTTAGCTCATTTTCACTCTCACTCACTCATCAAGAAGGATGCAAGTCTTAGGAGCAGTTGCAACAACAACTAGTGCACAAATCTAAGGAGCTACAGTTGCAACAAAAGAAGGTGCAAGTCTGGAGAGAGTAGTGCAACAATTGTCGTGGAGTATTCTTAGTCTTTCTAATATTTCTCTTGTATGTTTTTGTTGGTGTAAGGTACACTATCTTTGTATGGTTATTGTGCTATTGTTGCAACAATTTTGTGGCTAGGGTTTATCTGTTGGTTCTGGAGTAGGCTTGCCATAATTATTCTAAGTAAAGGTTAGTGTGCTCGAGGGTGGCATATGTGAATGCCTATGGTTGGGTGACAATGACGTGACATTGTCTATGGTTAAACAAGCATGCCAAAACTCTAACATGGTTTCAGAGCTAGTTTCCTTCATAACAGTCTAACTGTCGGAAGGAAGATCCTCAATTCCAATTACAGTGTCAGTTCCTTCATGCAAGTTGCAATGCCAGTTGCAGTGAAAGTTTCTGTGAAGCATTGGAATAATTGTTGGTTATCCTAGTGTGCCTTACCCTAGTGCATCTTTAGCTACCTTTAGATTGCAAGTTGGAGCACTTTGAATTTTTAGGGTTCGTTGTTGCTGCTGAATGGTGTCGTTGTTTGTTGGAGGTATGTACTTGTATATGTTTAAGTTGTATCACTATCTTAAGGGTGTTTGCAGGAGAAGGGATCTTTTTTCCAAGCACAATATCAGGAAACTATTGAGGACAAGCCATGTGGGAACAAAAACAACTAAAACTCTAGGTTTCCATATCAGGTTTGATATTCCTTATATTTTTGCAGTTTAAGTATGTGTTGTAACTAGAGTAGAAATCTTTAGAATTCTATTATTTCCATTGTTATTGCTAGTTTAATAAAACTTGATTATTCTTGGTACAAATACCATTAAGTAAATGCTCATATTAATAATGAACATGGTTACAAGATAAATTGATCTCCTCTAGGAGATGTTCTTGGTTGACCATGTTCCAAGCAGGTTATCTTGTAAATTCCATGGAGGTTACCATTGATATATTGTTGTTCTTGTTTCTTGTTCCAGGAAGGTCACAGGTAATAACTTTGAGAGGGAGATATAATTACGATTGTTAGAGGCAACATGAAGTAGACTATCCAGACATAGAGTTGTGCACATCCATGTAATGAGGGAGAAGAGGAGGTCATCACATGCAGATGGAGCAGATGAATCCGAAGACTATATAGCTTTAGAGGGAGTTAAGCTTCAAAGGGAGCATGCAGACTAAGAGTGAGCCTGATATCAGAGAGATTCAGTTGCTTAGAGACTTTCATTCAGAAATTATTCATCTTTAGATTCAGATTCATATTTAGATTAAAATGGGAGAGACGTCCTCCAGGACTGACATAGAGGAGTGATATGAAAATAGGGGGCTGACTTGTTTTGCTATGCAAGCACCCTCTACTTCATTAAAATAAACTTTACAGGACCTTGCTCAATGTCTTAATTATGCAAGATAAATTATGTGCCAAGTTTATGCATCTTCTTTTAAATGTTTATGTGTGCGGTCTTTGTAAGATTAAATATGTTGTTTTCATAAATACAAAAGAAAAAATAACTTGCAGCAAATAATAACTAGCAAACACTCACAAAAAGAACAAGATGATAAAGGAGTTCACCCCCAACTGGGCTACATCTCCTTGAGCCTCCATCAATGGACTTGGCTCTTTGGGATTAATTTGTCAAAGATTCTTTTACAAGCTATTGCTCAAATCCAATGGAAATACTGACTGTAGCATTGGGTTCAAAATACATAAAACCCCCAGAAATGACTAATAAAACTCTGAAAACGGATCATGGCTCATCCGGGCATGACCTCTTCTACATGTGGCCTTGAGCTTCCCTGAGATTCCTTGTGGAAAAAACACTTATGAAAGTCCTCAAATGCCTCTGAAACCTATCCCAATGTGTCCAGAGCATAACAATTAGCCAAAAATGTCTATTCAGTCACAGAAAATAGACTTGGGCTCATCTGAGCATGGCCTCAATCAATGAGGGCTTCAAGCTCCCTAGAGCTCTCTGAAACTTCAATGGTGAAAAAACATGCAAAAGAAGTCTTCAAATGCCTTTGAAAATAGTGCCAATGGATTCAGAACATCCAAAAACCCCTAGCTGGGCTTTGTCGGCACCTCATTTGGCCAAAAAATGAAGAAGATAGGCCTCCTGCCATTTTCCTCCTTCAAGCTTGTTGTCTCTGGTTCGCCAAAACACACCTCTGTACGTCCAACCTAGCACACGTGCGTTTTTATATGCTAAAACCTAGCACCGGGTGCAACCACAAAAATGGGTGAACTGTAGGATGGTTAGGGCACGCCTAGCCCCTAACTGCCAAAACTGTGGGCATATGGGTCACCATGTGACCTCACGCTCATACAAAAAGGGCTAAATTTTAAAACCAACGGTTAAGCGCCAAGTGTCCAGGCGCACGGGTGGTCGTATGGAATTCGCATGTGACTGGGGGCCAACCGTTTAAAAATGCATGTGCAACCGTGTAACCGTGTAGAGTCGGGTCATATGGTAATAAGTGTGCGACCCGGGGCTGGGGCTAAGCCCCAGCCCGGACCCCCGCACCAACCATAAAACAATACAAATTTAAATATATAAAAACACATATATATAACAAGGAACACCGTGTGGCACATTGGCAGGGCAGACTTTGCAAAGACTTTGACTGGTGGGGAGGTCCGGGGTTCGATCCCCACAGACTCCATATAAATTTTGAACTAACAACCATATACAATAGTGCCACGTGGCAACCCACGACTGGACCACGTGGCACCAAACCATTTGCTACAATGATGCCACGTGTCGAAACATCATTCGTCCCAAAATCTGCCAATCAATGATTGCCACGACATCAACTGCCACCTCAGTGTACGGACATTCCACGTCATCGTACTGCCTCTTCCATGTCAGCATCTGTACGGACTGTACAATCAGCACATTTTTTTTTCTTGTTTGACGATTCGAACAGAACATGATATCTCACTCATCCGATGTCCGTTTGAACCTAAACGAGTTGCGTTGGGTTCGTGACGACGAGGGCTACACACCCGTTCGTTTTGAGGCAATTCCGAGAACTTTGATTTTTGAGCTAAATTTTGACCCCTGGTCCAGATTCTGATCAAGGAGGCTAGATAAAAAATTCAAAGACTTTGATGATATATGATACGTCATAGGAGGATTCCCTTGTTTCAGTAAAGGAATCCAGTCAAAAGGACTGGTATGTGGACCTTTTACCTTGATTTCGATACATGTACATTGGTTGACAACAAAACATTTGTTGAGACACCTACATGGTACATGCATGTATGGATTGAGACATGCCTTAGATGGAGATGTGAAGCTGCAGGGATATACAGAATCTGACTGGGAAGGGAGTGCAGTGGATCAGAAGAGTACTTCCAGATACTACTTCAGTTTGGGACTAGTGTGATCTCATGGTTGAGTAGGAAGCATACGTCTATAGCACTCATTACAACAGAGGTAGAGTATATAGCAGCCATTATTGCAAGTCGTGAAGCAATGTGGCTTCAATTTTTTTTTACAGGACTTTAGTCGAGCCACGATGTAGAAGGGAGTTGAGAAGCTCTAGTACACATCCACAGATGAGTAGCATCAGGAAGGCATTCTCCCATATTGGTCATGTTGATTTGACCAAGGGAGAATGATACATTCACTCATATGATTAGCCATGCTGATTTGGATAATGGTGAATGGGTCGGGCGTAGTCTTTCTCCAATTAGTCATGCTGATTTGACTAAGGAGCAAAAAGAATCAAGGTGTAGAATGTTCACTCTCGTTGAGAGAGAGGTTTGTTGTTTCTTCTCATGACGGCTAACCCCTCTGGCCAAGGGTTCCCTGGATCGGTCTTGTGACTGAGGGGGTAATGCACTATCGGACCTAATGAGAGAAGAAACATCACACACATAGTCATGAGGACTATGGGAGTAGCTTCATGTTATTGGATGAGACTATAACTATGGCTGATGGAATATTGTAGTACTTGTGTGCTATTAGTTGATTGTTGCATAGTTATAAAGACATCAACTATGATTATGGTTGATGGCATATTGTAGTAACTGCGTGTTACTAGCTAATTGCTGCATAATCATAGGTATGACTATGGTTGAGGGCATATTGTAGTAGTTGTGTGCTACTAGTTGATTGATGCATAGTCGTACAGATCATGGCTATGGATGATGGTGTATTGTAGTAGTTGTGTGCTACTAGCTGATTGTTGCATAGTCATACAGATCCTGACTATGACTGAGGGCATATTGTAGTAGTTGTGTGCTACTAGATGATTGTTGCATAGTCATGGAGGTGGCAGATCCTGACTATGGCTGAGGGAATATTATAGTAATTGTGTTCTACTAGTTGATTGTTACATAGTCATGGAGGTGGAAGACTATGATTATGGCTAAGGGAATATTGTAGTGGTTGTGTGCCACTAGATGATTGTTGCATAATCATAGATATTGTTGTATTGCATGGTGGTTTGATTGTAGGAGAGAGACATTATGTCTCTGGACAGTAGTTGTGTGCTACTTGAAGTGGTTGTGCACCACTGGATAGTAGTTATGTACTACTATGGATCGACACAATCATGTTCTACTAGATAGCATTGTAGTAGATGTGCGCTACTAGCTTATTTCCATGGAGACTACCAACATTGGAAGTAGTTGATTTCTACTTGATTGCAGAGACTGTGACAGACAATTCAAGCTATTGTAAGGTCATTCTCTTCAACAATGACTCCAATTCTCTATTTCCAGGCATGGAAATTTTCCACACCTTCTAGCTTGTCAACAAGCTTGGTGCTTGCATACATCTTGACCTGGAGCTAACAAAAATGACCAAAAAATGAAAGTGCTAAAAAATTGAAACTAAGCTTACTAGGAGATGCGTTGGGCTGAGGCAAGTTTGTTGGAGCTGACTGTTTCATAAAATTTCAAGTTTTACCCCTTGAAACTTGACCTGCACAATTCTGGACTGGTACTTCTAGTACTGGTTCTGGTTTTCTGGTTTTCTTGTACCAGTCAAAACTAGGGTTTGACTTTTTGAAGAATCTGGCCACTGAACAATTTCTCTCAAGATGCCAAAAGATGTGCTAGGGCAGGGCACACTTCCCAATATAGTTTTTGGTCAAAATTTCATCTTTAGTAAAAATCCCTAATTTTCATGTACGACAACAGTGGCGTCTAGATACCTAGTGAAATATGCTCTATTCAGTCAATCTCTGATACCGTGTTAAGATTTTACTGTTGTTATTAGGTTATTTCCAAATTCCATGAGCATTCAATGCATTTCCAAAAAAACAACATAAAGAGGATCGCTGAAAGAAACACAATCACAAGGTACACAACATTTTATCTTGGGAAACCCTCATGGGGGAGAAAACCTAGAAAAAACTTCCTCAATAATAAATTTCCAATACAATTCCAAGACTAAGACCAAAACACCAAATATAAACCAAGACTAAGCATGCGCCTCTCTTCTCCTTCATCCTGCAATTGCAACTACCTTCAAGATATATGCACAAGATGAGTGAGTGTGAGTGTGTACAAGTGAGGCACCATCCTCACATATTACTAGTTGAGGAGGTGCTAGGTTTATGTCACTTCACTTAGTGGGGCAGACTTCTCCTAGAAGTGGTTAAAACCACTTTATAAATACTAGGGGTCGACTTTACAAATACCACCATACAAATATAGTTTGACCAATCCACAAAAGGGGATTTGATCTTATACAAGACCTAACATGATCAATCTGCAAAAGGGGACTTGATCTATAAGATAATAACTCAATTTTAATTAGAATATTCTTTGAAGTTGCAATATTTCAACACATTCAATATGGGATATTGTACAAGCTATGTAAATTATGCATAGCCCGGGACAAAAGAGTGCAGTTGATGAGGAAATCACACACTTCTAGAGTTGTTGGACATTTTGGCATAATAAAGACTATGGTGAATCTGCAACGATATGTGTATTGTCTAAAGTTGTAGGAGCACGTGGCAAAGTTGGTTAGATATTGTGTTCTTTGCAGCACTGGTAAGCCAAGCAACTGAAAAATTGGTTTGTACATGACATTGCCAGTACCAAATAGGCCATGGGAGAGCATCTCAATGGATTTTGTTAAAGGTTTACCCATGACTCGTAGAGGCCATGAATACTTTTTCATTTTGGTGGACCGTTTCAGTAAAAGACAATCTTGGGACAAGAAGCAGTTGAACTATTCTTTAGCCATGTCTGGGTACATTTCGTATTTCCAAACTCCATCATATCTGATAGGGATAGTAGGTTCTCAGACAAATTTTTGACAATGATTTGGGAGTGAATGGATACCAAGTTGAAGTACTCCACTGCCTTTCATCCTTAGAATGATGGACAAACTGAGGTCATAAACCGGACGTTGGTGCAACTGTTGAGAGGATACATCAAAAAACATCCAAATACTTGGGACGAGTAGACAGACTACATTCAACACTCTTACAATAGAGCACTTCATTCTTCCACCAATAAGTCCCATTTCGAGACTAGTTTTGGTTATTTACCTCCTTCACCATTTGACATCATTTATGGACAGTAGAAGGAAGAAGCAGAATTATAAGGAGAAGAACGGAAGGAAAACACATTTGTGAACAAAATTAGGAAGATAGATCTAAGGGTTCAGGAGCAGCTCTAGAAGAGCCAACAACTGTACAAAGCCAAGAATGATCAACACAGAGAGGATCATAATTTCCGCATTGGAGAAAAGGTGTGGCTCTACCTTAGTAAAGAACGATTGCAAGGAGCAATGAATAAACTCAAGCCCCTTAGATATGGATCATTTGAGATCATTGAGCAAGTGAATGAGAACACCTTCAGACTAAAACTTCCACCTTATATGCATATTAGCTCAGTGGTGAACATGGACTACTTGAAGTTTTTTGAACCCTCCATGTTGGATGAGGAGGAATAATATCATGTTCTTCCCACCGTGGAAGACTTCACACCTCATGGTATCAAGGAGTTGAAGGAAGACATAGTTATGCGACACAGGAGTGGATGACTCATAGAGGACAACAAGAAATGTGGTAGATTGGTCTCAAGTGATAGACTGCAAGGAAAGCAAAGTGGTATGAGAGGAACTAGATTGCAAGAAAGTTCCCTCATTTATACTTGGCATATTTTAGGGACCAATAGCCTCCCATCGAGAAGGTGTGATCCGAATCGGATTCGACAAGAACAATTTGATATCAACACAGGACTCAAAGATGAACAACACATGCATTGTTAAGGTTATGGGCGATGAAGGAGATTTACGTGTTGACGTGAAGGGCCCCATGTCATCATGATTGATGTCCAAATTTTGTATGTAATGTATGTAAAGTCAGGAAGTATATGGTTGTAAGAAAAGGAATAAACCCACATGGCATAAAAGATAAATAAATAAAGAAATGGAGGAGAGACGAACTAGAGAGAAGTTGAAGTGTTTGGGACGCCTGACCTTCCATTTATCCTCCCAGTTGACTCAACCTTCTATATAATGTATCCCCACAATGAGAAATGGGTTCTTTGTCTGTGAATGGTGTAGAGAGGTCTCCCAGATGTTACTAAGGAGCATAGACATGTACCAGAGAGCCTGTAACTTTCCCATTGTTGAATAAATAAGAGCTTGGTCGACCCCAAAAAAATGTTGGTTTTCCCATTTTGGTTTCCAGGATAAAAATATGAGTCTATGTGTGATGATTGTCGTGGTTTATGTTTTAATAGGAATGGTTAATGTTTGCATTGTAATTTAATGGTTTTATGTGGAAATTCTAGAGACGAGGAATTCATGTTGTTATTGTATGAGTTTTTTTTATTTTAATTTGGTTCTCAGTCGGTTCATACACTAGAATAACAACCTTTTAATTATAACCATGCAATGAATTTCAAGGTTGGAAATCGATGGCTCTCCTTCCAAAGTTGTTGTTATTCACTCGAGGGTTTCTTATTTTTTTTTTCGGTCGTTGATCTCATCATCGACCTCGTTGGGCATTTTTCTTTGGCTATAAATCATAAACATCATATATATCTAAGTATGGGGTTGTCTGGGTGTTCATTAGCTACCCACGAAACCATATCCACATTTTTTCAAACTTTCCTGCTACCAAATTTGCCCAAAATGTTTTCCTCCATCGTCGTATGACCAAATCCACTTCTAAAATGTTTTAATTGTCGAGGATATTAAAATTGAATCCCCTATGATTTTATGCACCGTTGGTTACCCTCAGGAGACATTTTCCCTTTCTGGTTGGCTTCCTTTACTAGGATTCCACTTGGATATTGTGTTGTTCTACATATCAGTTTTACTTGTTCTATCCTACTTTTAAATATTGCAAATATTACCTTGTCTCCCATCATCCCCTTTGGTATTATTTGGGAGGATTTGTGTGTCTCATACACCCATTCCATACTTCGAAATCATCCCTATGTTTCCCTTGTTCAAAGCATCCGAAATGATTCACCCTTGTGTCCCATGGAGGAAAAGATGGAATATGCTATTCATGGGGAGGGATTTGGACAAGTTACCCCCATTAAGTCCCCCCATGAGTATAAATTTTCCCAAGAGTGACAACAATTGACAAGAATATGATGAATACCACCAAGGTGAGACAAGGAAAAAAGTATAAACTTAAAGCATCATGATTCTTTATCCTATTCAACTCATGATCATCAATTCCATGCCTCAAGTATTGACATTATCACTCAATATGAAGTTTCAGAAAAATATACCTCAATGTGTAATGCACCATGTCATATGAGTGAAATAAGATGAGCATGTAATTAAAGGAATATGTGGGAAGATGTCTGTGAATATTCTCGAATGGCATCATCGGATATGTTGTCCGGAATGTGAATCATCGAGATAAAAATCTCTTCTAGTTAACCTTAGAAGTGAGGGGGTAAAAACACCCATATCTCATTGGGAGGCATTTCCAAATCAAGAAGGACCATTGTAGCTTCAGTACTTTTTGGAACAATGGTTGTCATCATCTGAGTAGCATACATTGGTCACTAAGATGTTAGGTTATGATTATGAGATATTATACAAGAAGTGTAAGGAGAATGTGGTGGGTCATATTCAAGAAATATGAGGAGAAAGGATCTCATTTTTCCTTATCATTAATATGGCTTGAAGAGGAAAGACAAGAATGGTTGGACTATGACATAGTGATTCAACTCATACAATGCCTCAAGGAGGACCCCAACCCCCCTACCAACTATATTTGGTGGCAGGACACCTTGCGGTATAAAGCATATGATTTTTTTGGTATGAAATTCTACTTTAAAAGAAATGGTGTTGTCGGAATTGCATTCATCTTCTACCACAAGTCACTCGGGATTTTAGAAAACATACAAACAAGTTAAGCACTCCTTTTGAGAAGGAATGAAAAAGGACATCCATATCTTTGTAGTTGAATGTGACTTCTATGAAAGGAACATGGGTGAAACAATGAATACCCCTAGGAAATTACAACCACCATTGATCCTCGCCGCTATTTTAGTGGACCTTTCCATGGATTTTAAGAGGGCCTCCCTAAATTCGATAACAAATTTTTCATCATGATGGTAGCTGACTTCCTTTCCAACTATGCTCATTTTTGTGCCTTATCGCACACATTTATGTCATCCACATTTTCCCAAGTATTCATGGATCAAATTTGTAAATTACATGGCATTCCTAGTTCCATTGTAACATATCATGATCCTATCTTCACCAATAAATTATGGAAAGGGATGTTTAACCTATTGATGCATGGTAGCATTGGACAGGTATTTCCGCACAGGTCTATATGTCTAAACACATGGAAATCATCCAAATCCTTCTATCCTTGACTTTACTTTAATTAAAGGAATTATTGAAGTAAAGTGCTTTTAATTAGAAAGTTGAGTTTTATTTAAGGAAATGCTTTCGTTATCATTAGTGATTTAAATAATAATTGTTTATCTCCACTAAGGTGAGAAGTAACCTCATCTATCAATCACTTTGGAGATTAGGGTTAAGTCATAACTCAATCTTATAAAAGCAAGGCTAGGGTGAAGGAGGAAGACACTTTTGTGTTGAGGAAAACATAGAGGATTGAATCACAAAGGTCTATGATTCAAAGAGATCTTGGATAGGTAGAGAAGGACTTCCATATAGATATCTAGGCCAAAGGGATAGAGAGAATAGTCGTAGAGTAGAAGGATCAATCGTCGTAGAACAATGCAGGTATTCTGGGATAATCATGCAGTTAGCGTAGGTTTCATATTTATAGTTGTGCGGATAGTGCATGACAGTGTGGATATCAACATAATAGTCGTGTGGATAGCATAGGATAGTGTGGATATCAGTGTAACAATCATGTTATTTTTGTACGGGATCATACAACAAGTTTAGAAACAGATCAAGCCAATCAGGTTTTTGATGTACCTTGTCTCTTTTCTATTCAGGACATTTTCCCAATAAGGGAGCCCTTGTAAGCTTTAAAGTTATTTGAATTATAAGCTTAGTTTATGGGGAGAATATCTTTGTGTATTGTGCATAAGATTTTTGGTTTCCAGTATTACTTTCGCTAGATTTGTTTGAGTTAAATATTTTAGCAGTGCATTTTGTTTTGTGAACTAACTTGATTTGTAGTAAGGAAATCACTAGATAACAATATACCTAGGTGTTGGAGTAAGGGGATTTCAACATGGTATCAGAGTGCATGATCTGATAGGAAGACATATCTCAGATCCATAACAGTTGGTAGTAGATATATCAAATCTGTAGAATATCTTAGGAGATTCATAACCATCAGGCTGAAATCGAAGGACAAATTTCAAGGAAATAGACATACTGCAATTGGATTTGGTCTCAAAGGACAACATGGGTATTCCAGTACAAGTCGCATAGAATAATGTCGATAGTGTGGAACAATGCAGGTATCATTGTAATAGTCGCGCTGAAGCTGTACATGTCAGTATAGGGGTAGTTTCAACAATAGGTTATTTCTAGGGAAGTTTATCAGGTCTAAGGGATGGAAGAAACACCTTTGAGAATTGAAGATATATTGGATGGAGCATACAACTTCCTATCTTAGAAATCAGGAGTGACTTTAGCGTTAAAGAAATATGACCTTTGGAAGTTAGTGGAAAAAGTAGTTTCTCCACCGACAAGTCCAACAACTTTGAAAGCTCAGAACAAGAAGGAGATCAAAGTAGTAGATAACGTCATCTTGGATTTGGTGAAGGATCATCTAATTCCTCACCTATCCGAGAAGAAGACAACCAAAGAGATGTTTGATGTCTTGGTAGGTTTATTCTAGAGCACTAACATGAATAGGAATATGGTCTTAATAAATAGACTTAGATCGATGCAAATGTCTAGATATGATAATGTTACTAATTATTTCATGAGGATTACACAAGTGCATGATTAGCTTGAATCCATAGGAGAGAAAAATGAGGTCGTAGAGCTCGTGAATGTGGCATTGAATAGTCTTCCCAAGTCTTGGGAACCATTTGTCCAGGAAGTCTATCCTCGGGGGAAACTCCTAGATTAGTAGAGACTTTGGGATGATTTCATCCAGGAAGAGACTCGGTAGGAGTCTAAAAGAAGCAAGAGAAGAAGGAGTGATGAGAACTTGGCTCTTGTCAGTAAGACAAGGAAGGGAAAAGGAAAGAGTTCTAGCAAGAAGGGTAACAACAATGGAGGATCATCGCAACCAGGGAAGAAGAAGGACTTGAGTAAAATCAAGTGCTTCTCATGTCATAAGAATGGACATTATGCATCTTTGTGTCCAGAGAAGGAGAAGGGTAAAGAAAATACATAGACAATGGCATTAACAGAGACACAACTAGATGAGTTTGCAGCGAAGTTTGAGCAGGATTACTCGTCGATTTCTTGCCTTTCTACCAGCACAACTATGATGAGTGTGTGGTTCTTGGAAAATGGTGCATCTCATCATATGACAGAAGCATAGGATCTATTTAGCAGTCTGATGGAGAAGGACTCATATCATCATGTGCAACTTGGTTATGATGCTAAGTATGCAGTGAAGGGAGAGGGAACAGTTACATTCCATCTTGAGTCAGGAGGTTTGCTGGATGCCCATGATGTGCTTTACGTACCAAGTTTGAAGAAGAATTTTATCCTAGTATCAGCTATGGATGATAGGGGTTTTGTCATTACTTTTCAAAGAGGGAAAGTACTCATACGTCCAGAGAAAGCTATCCCATATAGCGCAATGGTCGTTGGGATTAGAGAGGGCATTTTGTACAGGTTGCAAGGAAATCCTATTCAAGATTTGGTACATGAAAGTGACAGCCTATGTGAGTTGTGGCATAGGATTTTGGTGTTAGATTTTTAGCTCGGGAGGTACTCCGCATATGTGTCTTGTATGCGGAAGTTACCTTGTACCTACACTACTAGACACTTGACTTTGTAATGGGTTTTGATAAAGTTGTGATAAAGTGGTTCTTTTATTAAAGTGATTTTTTTAATAAAGTGAACCTTCTAATATTAAAGTGACTTTTTTAATAAAGTGTACCTTCTAATATTAAAGTGAATTTATCTCATAAAGTGCACTTATGTTATAAAGTGAAAATGTACTTTAATATTTTAAAGTGATTTATTTTGGAGGGAATGAATCATGACCCTTTATCTTGTAAAGGAAAGATTAGATCTTGGCCATTAGATCTAGGGTTGGAGAAGGTGAAGGGTCACTTTTAGATTATAAGAGAATGCATTGGGTAGTGTGCAAGACACATTGAGAAGGATATTGAGAGAGATTTATGAGTAAGCTTGAGAGAGGAAAGAGGGAAGCAAGGAGGGCACATTTCCCAAGAATAATTTATGTTTTGTGAGTGTTGTAACTTTCTGTTGTTTGAGAGGTCATACTGTACGGATCCGTACAGTCTGTACAACAGGCTGGGAGGGCACGTAAATCGAGGCAGCTTTTTCATGGATTTTGAGACAACATTTTTTGTTGATGAAGAGGGCAATTTTATATTGCTATTAGTTGGCACAGATTTCGAGGTGCTGAAGAGGGAAAATCCGTACAACAGTACGGTTTTTTTGGGCACGAAAATTGAGGCAAAATTTTGGGACAGTTTTGGGTGTTGTAAGGTATTTTTCTCTTGCTTGAAATTGTATTGTTGTTGTCGATATGTACTTTCCTGAAGATGAATAATAAATCTCTCTCTCTCTCTCTCATTGGGTTTCCCCACATTGGGGTTTTCCTTGGCATTGCCTAAATTTCTGAGTTGAATGGTTGTTGTTCATTGTGTTTATTCTGCGGCAAAAATTGTTTTGCAATGTGTATTTCTACTTATGATAATTTTTTAATGTGGGTTAGACATTTCAGATTTCATAGAAGACGGTTATCTCTAGGTTTCTAAGTGTATGACAGATTCTAGTACTTGTTGATTTTGTCATTCAAATTTCTACATGGTATCAGAGTTTGGGCTCTGAGTGACAATGAACAATGAGACTTTTGGGCAAGATTTGAAGGGGGGAATCTGTTGTTTGTTTTCCTTTGAACAATGACAGGGAATATGGTTGCATGCATCATATTTGAGGATCGGTTGCATGGCATTTCCAACTATTTGTAGTGGAAGGTCTAGATGTCAGTTGTTCTCAAGGAGAACAAAATTTGGAACCATGTCAGTTATGTTGTTGTGGCTCCCACAACAGATCATGTTGCTTTGGATTTTCATGAGGTCAAGGAGGCCAAATCTCAGAGGATTATTCTGGATGGGGTGAAGGACCACCTTATCCCACACTTGGCTAAGAAGAAGACAACCCAAAAGATGTGGGATGCACTTAAGAACTTATTTTAGGCGAAGAATGAAAACCGGAAGATGGCCTTGAAGGATAAGTTACATGATACCAAGATGGGTAAGGGGGAGAGTGTGTCTTCTTATCTTACTTGGCTATCTCAAGTGAAAGGTGAGTTGGATGCAGTTGGGGAGGTCATATCGGATTCATAGTTTGTGAGGATATCCTTGAAAGGATTCACCAAGGAATGGGAAGTCTTCGTGAAGTGTGTGGTGGGTCGTGAGCATATTCTAGATTGGATCAAACCGTGAAATGATTTCACTCAGGATGAGATCCGGGAAGGATCTCAAAGAAGTGGACATAAGACAGATGGAGTTAATGAGAATATTGATCTTGCTTCAAAGAGCAAGAAGAAAGGAAGTTCCAGGAGGGACTTGAGTAAAGTCAGATGTTATTGTTGTAACCAGTTGGGGCACCTTGCTTCTCATTGTCCTGAGACGAAGAAGAAGAAGAAGGAACAGGAGGGGCCTGAGACAGATGCTAAAACAACCATGGAGGACTTTGTTTCCAAGTATGACAGGGAATTTTCTTTGGTTACTCTAGTATCCAATGTCGGTAGTGGAGGATTTGGGGGTGATATCAGATGGATTGTTGACAGTGGAGCCTCTTGTCACATGATGTCAATCTAGCGAGTATTCCTTATTATCACCAAGACAGGTCATGACCGACTGGTGGAGAGTGAAGGTGGTATGGCGCGAGATGTACATGGAGTTGGAAAGGTTAGATTCAGACTCGAGTATGGAGGATTCTTGGAGCTTGATGGAGTTCTCTTTGTTCTAGGGTTGAGGGTTAACTTGCTCTCAATATCATCCTTGGAGGATGTTGGATATTGTACATTGTTCAAGAGGGGACATATATTTATCTACAGGGAGGGAGCAGACCCAGTTGAACCACAACTGATTGGTGATTGGGTGGACAAGTTGTACATGTTGTGAGGACAACCTTCATGTTATGATTCAGCGTTGGATGAGGAGCAGGAGGCTCCTGAGACTGCGGTGGGCCCAAGGATTCAATATTTCATTCTGAGAGAAGAGAGGGAGTCTCTTATGAGCACCAATAGGAGGCGTAGCTGGTGTGATCGAACCGATGCTTAGGGTGGAGTGGATTCTCCTAGGATCTCAGGGTTCAGGGTAGATATCAGGAGAAGATATTCTAGTTCGAGTTATGTGCAGGTGTTGAGGATTGCTCCAAGTTCAGAGGGAGCTCCTACTGAGCACAATGTGATGGTACCAGATGATGGAGATGGTAGCGATTACATCCCTCGCTAAGAGGGAGTGTTATCTTTTTAGCTCGGGAGGTACTCTACATATGTGTCTTGTATGCGGAAGTTACCTTGTACCTACACTACTAGACACTTGACTTTGTAATGGTTTTTTATAAAGTTGTGATAAAGTGGTTCTTTTATTAAAATGACTTTTTTAATAAAGTGTACCTTCTAATATTAAAGTGACTTTATCTCATAAAGTGCACTTATGTTATAAAGTGAAAATGCACTTTAATGTTCTAAAGTGATTTATTTTGGAGGGAATGAATCATGACCCTTGATCTTGTAAAGGCAAGATTAGATATTGGCAATTAGATCTAGGATTGGAGAAGTTGAAGGGTCATTTTCAGATTATAAGAGAATGCATTGGGTAGTGTGCAAGACACGTTGAGAAGGAGATTGAGAGAGATTTTTGAGTAAGATTGAGAGAGGAAAGAGGGTAGCAAGGAGGGCACATTTCCCAAGAGAGATTGGGCACATTTCCCAAGAATAATTAATGTTTTGTGAGTGTTGTAACTTTCTGCTACAACACATGTGAATCTCATACAACCCTCAGTGAAATGGGGTTGCAGAGAGAAAGAATCATTCCATCATTTGTTCTGCCAGGGCTATGATACATGACTAGGAGTTTCCTATGGTTCTTTAGGCATAGGTGTGTAACACTGAGGCATATGTGTAGAACATGAGTCCTCACAAGATATTGGGGGAAAAGAATTTGAAGGAGGCATTCTCAGGAGTGAATCTAGAGATAAGACATTTAAGGATCTTTGGTTGTCCAGTCTACATCCATGTGCCTGTGGAGAAGAGGACAAATATGGAGCCTCCAGGACAAAAGGGTATATTTGTCACGAAAAGAGAGACTTCAAAGGCTTATAGGATCTTCTTACCAGCATAGAGGAAGATAGTTGTTAGAAGATATGTTAAGTTTTAGGAGAACTTGGCATCTAGTAGTTCTTAGGAGTCATCAACAATGACAAAGGACAAGGAGCAGTAGGCTCTAAAGGATGAGAAACAGTCCACATTTCAAAATTTAGGTGTGGAGGAGGAGTTATCCCCTTCTAGTCCTCTCAGGAGTCCCGGTTGGATATTATAGACATTGAGGGATGTTGTTGAGGATCCTAGGAGTGTATTCAGAGAGCGCAAGCATCCGATGAAGTTTCCAAACTATATGGAACTTATGAGTAGCATCATTGATATTGAGCCTTCCAGTTTTGAGGGATGCCATGGTAGAGGAGTACACCTCTATTATGAGGAAGGTTGTTTGGGACATAGTGTCAAGAATGGAGGAGAACTCAATTGTGAGTTATAGGTGGCTCTACAAGATCAAGCATGTTGCAAATGGTAGCATCAAGAAGTTCAAGGTGAGGTTTGTGGTGAGAGGGTTCTCCTAGAAAGAAGGAGTGACTATGAGGAGACATTTTCTCCAGTTTCCAAGTATGCTTCTATTTGAGTTGTTATTTCTATTGCTTCAGTTATGAGGTGGTGGATACATTAGATGGATGTGAAAACATATTTCCTCAATGGGATCATTGAGGAGGAATTATATATAGAGAAACCTCAGGGCTTTGAGGTACATGGGAGGGATTCACATATGTGTAGGCTTAAGAAAGCCTTGTACGGACTCTAACAGGCACCTAGGGTGTGGTATTCCAAGATTAACAGATACTTGCAGAGTAAGGGATTTACCAAGAGAGAGGCAGATCCTAACTTGTACTTCAAACTTGTTGGGGTGGATCCACTCATATTGGTTTTGTAGATGATTTGTTTCTCACAGATGCAGAGTATCTTATTGCAAGATGTAAATCATATTTAGAAACTGAGTTCAAGATCAAGGATATTGTCCTGATGCATTATTTCTTGGGATTAGAGGTATGGAATGTATCAGGAGAGATCTTCCTTGGTCAAGAGAAGTATGCAGTAGAGATCTTGAGGAGATTCGGGATGGAGGAAAAATTAGATTGTTGGCTACATGTATGGTTACCAATATAATTAAGGTTATCACTTTGGATTCATAGTTCGTGGATCCCAGGATATACAGGGAGCTAATAGGGTCATTTATGTATTTGGTCAACACTAGGCCAGATATATGTTTTGTTGTGAACACCTTGAGTCAGTTCATAGTGGAGTCAAGGCAGGTGCATTGGATAGCAGCAAAGTGTGTGCTCAAGTACTTTAGAGGTACAATGTAGTATGGATTGAGGTATCTTGAAGGATATGGAGTGGAGTTGCAGGGATATACAGAATTGGATTGGGAAAGTAGTACAGTAGACAGAAATACCACCTTGGGCCGGTGTTTCTTCACCTTGAGATCAACAACGATTACTTGGTTCAACATGAAGCAGACTTCTATAGCACCCAGTTCATTAGAGGCAGAGTATATGGCAACGAGTATGGCTAGTTGTGAATCCATTTGGCTTCACAAATTGCTTACAATTTTATTTGACCAGAAGTTGTAGCCTACGGTGATATACTTCAATAATCAGAGTTGAATCAAACTCCCGAAGAATCCAATATTCCATGATAGGTCCAAGCATATTGAGATCAGATATCACTTCATTCGAGAGAGGATCCAAAAGGGAGTAGTGAAGCTTATTTCCACATATGAGGAGGTTGCAGATATTATGACCAAACCCTTGGTGAAAGGGATTTTTTTTTACTTCAGAGACAAACTTGGAGTGGTGCAGAATACCTTCCTCACTAAGAGAGAGTGTTGATGCATGGTAGCATTTGACAGGTATTTCTGCACAGTTCTATGTGTTTAGACGTTTGGAAATCGTCCAAATCCTTCTATCCTTGATTTTACTTTAATTAAAGGAATTATTAAAGTAAAGTGATTTTGATTAGTAAGTTGAGTTTTATTTAAGGAAATGCTTTAATTAGCATTAGTGAATTAAATAATAACGGTTGATCTCAAGTGAAGTGAGAAGTAATCTCATCCATCAATCACTTTGGAGATTAGGGTTAAGTCATAACTCAATCTTATAAAAACAAGGCTAAGGTGAAGGAGGAAGACACTTTTGTGTTGAGGGAGTCGACACATAGATGATTGGATCACGAAGGACTGCGATTCAAGAGATCTTGGATAGGTGGAGAAGGAATTCCATCTAGATATCTTGGCCAAAGGGGGAGAGAGAATAGTTGTACAACAGAAGGATCAATTGTCGCAAAGCAGTGCAGGTATTCTAGGACAGTCACGTAGTCAACACAGGTTTCAGCTTTACAGTCATGTGGATACATAGGACAATGTGGATATCATCATAACAATCACATCGTTGTTGTATAGGATCGTATAACAAGTTTGGTAACAGATCAATACAGTCGGTTTTTTATGTACCTTGTCTCTTTTCTATTTGGGCCATTTTCCCAGTAAGGGAGCCCTTGTAAGCTTTGAAGTTATTTGAATGATAAGATTAGTTGATGGGAAGAATATCTTTGTGTATTGTGCATGATATTTTTGGTTTTCATTATTCCTTCCACTAGATTTGTTTGAGTTGAATATTTCAGCAGTGTCTTTTATTTTCTGAGTTGCTAACTTGATTTGCATTAAGGAAATCACTAGATAACAATATACCTAGGTGCTGGAGTAAGGGGATTTCAACATAACCTATAGGGAACATACTAGAAAATAAGCACATCTTATCATCCCGAAATATACGGTTAAACATAGGTGGTCAACAAGTGCTCAGAAACCCATTTGCAATGTTTTGCATCAGACCAACAACACTAATGGATTCAATGGTCACCCCTTGATGAATGGTGGTACAATGTCACTTGTCATGGTGCTGCCAAAATGTCACCATATGAAGTTATCTATGGAAAAAAACCTCCTTTGGTGGCTTTCTATTTTCTAGGTACATACAAGGTTCAAGAAGTGGATTGCACACTTAACATCAGAGTGGGAATTCTCACTACACTTAAGGATAATCTAGTTTTGGTTAAAAATAGAACAAAGCAACAGGAAAATAAGCATTGCTCTAAGTGTTCTTTTAAATAAGAGGATTAGGGTTTCTTCATCTCTATACCTATAAGTAGGCCTCTCTCAAAGACAAGGGTTGCTAGAAGCTAGCACCCAAGTTATGGACCTTAACAGATCCTCCAACACATTAGACAAATTACCTATAGGTTACCTCTTCCCTCCCACTCCAAGATCCACCCAATCTTTCATTTTTCATGTTTGAACAAGGTCATGGGACCAAATTTCTAAGTTCATACTAGCCTTCCTGAACTTAATGAATAAGGTTCTATTTAGTTACAGTCAATGGAAATATTGGCCACATAAGAGTGTCCACTGCACCAGCTCGCTATTTGGCAAGTCCTAATATAGTGGAAGAATATGTAGCCTCAAGACACCACCTAGAAAACAACAATGATATTATAGTGATTTCCACACCTACATCATTGGGGAGAATGTTTCTTTTGAAGGGTGAGGGTATCTTAGCGCCCTGCCCTAACCTCCCTTCTTCAAGGTACTTAGAAGTTACTCAATCAATGTATGAGGCCATTTTCTTTAAATAAGACCCATTAGGTAGTTAGGATCTAATAAATTAATGTATGAGGGAATGTTCTTAGAATAAGGCACATTAGGTAGTTAGTGGGTAATTACTCAATGTAAAAGGGTCCTCTATATTAAATAAGTCTCGCTAGTTCGTTGGTACTCATTAATGATGGAACCACAAGTAGTTAATTTTGTACTAGTTAGAAACTATTTATAAAGGTATAAGACTTTTAATGTTTGGGAAGTATAATTATTGTTTTGGATCTCTACTCAAGTGGAGGTTTCCCCCTCAAAGAGGCTCATGAACATTTCTCTCTTTCTAGATTATCAATACAAGGGTTTGTATTTTGTAGGTTTAATATCATTGCCTCTCCTATTTACTTTATGTAATTTATATTTCTTTGGATATTTCTCATAATTCACAGTTTTAGCTTGTTAAACACACTATAAATGTCCTCTTGGTTGATTACCCATCTGACCAGTCTTTAGGGCTCTTATTTTTCATAATTTTGAAACCATTGAATAAACTCTACAAACCATGGTCTTCCTTATAGAGTATATAGTATGACCCCTTACATTCCATGGTACAAACTTCATCAAGAACCTTCCACAAAGACAACAATCTCCTCACCATCCTTATGAATTAAAGTGTGATAAGGTTTTCAAGTGAAAACATATTTCCTCTCAAGCACATGCATCAACCATCCATCAAGGGTGTTTTTCTTTTGTCTTAATTGTATATATTCATCCTTGTTAGTAGCCTATGTGTCCAACCTAAAAAAATACTAAACCCTTTAGCAACCACACCCTCCCACCTAGGAAAAAAGCGACCCAACAGGATTTAGTGGGATCCTTACCTGCAATTGTATCTAAAAGCTTACACTAAGTTTTCAAAAAAATAGTCATGCTCTTAGGTGGAGCATTGGAAGGTGCATTCCCTTTGTTTCCCTTTTTAACCACTTGAATTCAACATTCACCATCAGCTAAGGTTGAGGCCCTTTTAGGCCAATTAATGGGGGTAGAATATAAAGGAGAACCACATTAGTCAATGTTGGATAACAAGGAGAAATATATAATCTTATGCTTGAGAATTTGTCATTGAAAACAAGTATTGAAAAGGTTAATATACCTAACATCTTGACAAATAAAGTTTAAGCCATCTCAAATAAACATATATTCATGAGAGTCTTGGGACATGTAAACTAAATTATATACACGCTTATAAGGATGGGGGTTAAATAAAATTTTGGCCTTGTAGAAATTTCCCAAGAGAGGTAAAAATGCACTTGATATCTCATTATTGCACGGGGAGGCCCAAGAATTCAATCCAAATACAACAATAAATTTGAGTAGCTTTATCATTCAAGAAGTTTTCATACCACTTAAATAAAACTATAAAGGTATTTTTTATGAGATTTTCCGGATTATCCACGGTTGAAGTCATTTTGTCATTGATTTTTTAAATCCTCAAACTGGATTCATCATCAAGACCAATCATCGAAATTGAGAACTGCAAACCTTAACTATATATTAAAAAAGGGGACAATTTAAATTCTAAGAGTAGTTTAAGACTTGTCGACTCGATTAAAACCTAATAGTAATATTTTAAAGCTCGAAGTGCTATTAGAAACTTAACATAACCCTACACCTATGATGAGAAAAAGATGAGAGGAGAAGGAGGTTTTAGTAGTTAATAGTGAAAAAATTAAAAAATAAGAAATATATTTAATTATTAATAATTAATATTAAGTTTTTATTAAAGAATAATACATTAATAAGTGATAAATAAATTATAATTAGTATTAATAGTAATAAATAAGCAATAGTGATATATGTTTTTTAGATTGGGGTAGGTTGCTGGGGAAAGACGGAATGAAGCGAGGCGGAGAGCCAACGCGGCTAGGGCCTAAACCCTAGCCGCCCTGGTCTGAATCTCGCCTACAGGAGCCCGGATCCGCCTGGAGCAGCGCGTCCCTCCAGCCATTTGCATGACAGAGACTTTCAACGGACAGACCGACGCTTTGCATGCGATTTTGAGCAGAGGTCGCGCCTCTGCGTTTTTTCTTGTTTGCAGGTGACCGCTGCCGTGCTCCAATGGCCCCAAAACCGACCGTTGAAATGGACGATGATACTCTGGAAGCATTCAAAGCATTAGTCCGTGAGGCAAGACCTAAATCCAATCCGTCTATCTCATCTAAATTTGTCAAGAAGATGGAGGAGATCCCTTCGGTGGAGCTATCTCCAGAGGAGCCCTGCAATCTTGCCCTCCTCCTAGCAGAAAATGCCCTCATTGGTAAGTTTACGGGGTTATGGCCCAGCCCCAAAACGGTGGAGGCATGGATGGATGATCGTTGGAAGTCACTGATACAGGGAGAAGTCTCTTTATGTGCAGTAGGCAGGGGTTTTTTTGTCTTCAGCTTCTCGAGGACAGAGGA
>ML808498.1:0-11133 GCA_009831015.1 Picea engelmannii | reverse complement strand
AAGGCCTTCCGGAAGCTATTAAGCTCTCCCTGGGGGAGTGGTCCCATATCCAAGAGCTGGATTATGAGCAGATCCCTTTTAAGTGCCTCCGGTGCCATGAATACGGTCATTTCGCAAAAAGCTGCCCCAAAGCCTCTGGGGAGACGGGACCAGTCAAAGAAGATGATTTTCAGCCAGTTTCTATCAGACGCAGGCAGCCACGGCGAAAGGCAACCCAGGCTCCGAGGGCCACACATTCAGCAGAGGCTACTCTAGAAAATAAAAACAGTTTTGAGGCGTTGACGGAAGATGAAGCCCTAGATCCAGAATCAACATCAGTCAAGGGAAATCCGACAGACGAAAGCTTTCTGGAATCCATTCCTCCAGAGTCAGTAGCAGCGAAAGGAAATCGAGACTCAACTCCGGAGCCCACTGCCCCTGCAGGTCTAGTGGTTTCAATTCCCTCCAGCGGCTCTATGGAAACTCCTGCCACTGAAGACACTTCAGTTCCGTCTCCACCCCTCACCCGAGGGAGAAAGACCAACAAAGCACGCAGAGAAAAGGAGGCTACCTCCAAGATTTCTTCAGGTTCTCAGAAAAAACTAGATCCCTTTTTTAAGGGGAAAGTCTCATCCTCCAAGGTTTAATGCTTTGCTTCTGTCTCCTATTGTGCTCACAGTTTGTGAGAATTTACTCATGTATGCATTTTTTGTCATTTTCTCGACTTAGTTGAAGAAGTAAGTGGGATGGTACTCTCAAGTTATCCACAAGAAGGTTGACAGCGAAATCATCAACCTTCTTCAGCTTTGTAATTTTCTGATTCTGGTTTGCCAGGAAGCCGATTAATACACTCTAACCATTCTCATCAAAAATAAATAAATAAATAAATAAATAAGCAATAGTAATTAATAAGTAATGATAATTAATAGGTAATAATAATTAAAGAATTTTAAATTGATAGTAATAAATGTAAGTAACATTAATAAGCAATAGTAAGTAATAATAATTAATAATTAATAGTATTAAAGTAATAATTAGTAAGTACTAAAGATACTAGATAATAGGTTTAAAAAAGTTAACCTAACACGATAAGAAATAAATTACAAATAATAAATAATAGGTAACAATAAGTAAAATAATCGTTAAAGAGTATAAAGTAATAATTAATAAATATTAAATATATTTATTAAGGGATAAGGTACTAAGTAATAGGTTAATACATTAATAATAGTTAATGAGTATAAAGTAATAATTAATAAGTATTAAGTACTTAGTAATATGTTAATACATTAATAGGTAAAACATATAAAACATAATAGTATTAATGCATAAAGTATTAAGTAATAAATTAATATATTTATTAAGGCATAAGTGATCCAGATTATTTTCGGCACAAAATGAGAGAGGAGATATGATAAAGAAATGTACAGAGATATTTCGGATATCCAATAATATAACATAAATGTATAGAGATATTTCGGATATCCAATAATATAACAGAAATGTATCAGAGATGTAACCATAAACACAGAGATACAGTAATACACAATTTTCTATTAATGAGTGAAAATGTACAAAGACTGTAAAATGCACAGTGAAAGACTCCCTAGAATGGTGGCAACTTATCTCTAAGAAGAGATGTGTCTGCTACTCGCATTTGCAATAAGATCATTTTACAATGAGGATCCAAAGGCCTTTTTATCATAAAAAAAATCCAAAACCCTCACACCGGAAGGTGAAAAGCCAACAGTTTTGTGGACCCTGTTTTGGGTAGTTTGGTGTATCAACTTCCCCGGGGCGTAACTTTGGCATACGATCTTCGTTTGGGGCGCACGATAGCTCGTTGGAAAGGTATCGTAGAGGAGATTCATTTAGGGGGTTCATTCAAAGCATTTATCTATAATTGAGAATCTCAATCCCAAAAAACCTTCCTTTAGGCCCTCAAAATGGCCCGAGAAGTTAAAAACTACTAAAAATAGTAAATTACCAAAATTGCCAGAAAATTGTTTTTTGCTAGTTGGAAAAGGTGGGTGGCCACCGATATCCACATGGATCATTCCTCCCTCCTTAGGAAACAATGGTCTCCATTGCGTTGAGTGCTCGAGGGAGAGGGAAAAGCGTTTGTTGAATCTGCATCTTGATGAGTTGCTTGCCTTGTTGGAGAATTTGCATTGTTAGCTTGTTGAAGGTTGTCACGAACATGTGGCTGAAAGGGTTGGACCTTTTTAACCAGTCTAGCTACATTAGATTCATTTGTGCAGAAGGAATCTTTACACTTTGATGCAATCTTGTCAAACTGCTTCTGTTGGATAGAAGGTGCTTGGGCCGAGGTTGTAGTGGTTGCAACATCCTTATGTTCACCTTTTGAACAGATTGTGAAGAAGCTGAATTTTGGATACTACCTTGCGACACTGTTTAGGTGGAACAATAGTCGGAACTACCTCTGGTATTCTGTAGAGATGACCCCCCAGAGAAACAATGACACTACGGGGTCAAGACTCATAAACAACGTGGCATTTCCACATATAGGGTTGGCCCAAGAGAACATCACAGACATCTAGTGGGGAAACATCACATAATACCTCATCCTTGAAGGGTTGGATGCCATATGACAATCAACATTGTTGGATGACATGGAGATCTCGTCCCTGGCGAAGCCACCCGTTGTTGTATGGTTGCGGGTGTGGTGTTTTCGACAATCCCAACTGTTTGACGACCTCTGTTGAGATGAGGCTCTTATGGCTTACGCTATCAACAATAAAATGCAATGGGGTACCCTTCACCCACATCTGTGAATGAAAAAGGCGCTCCCCCTCTTCAGGATTTGTGGGTTCTTCTAGTTGAATTATTGCGGTTGCAAAAATAGTAGTGGGGTTTGCGTCGATGATCTATCTTTTACTAGTATTTTCATAATCAGATTTTGAATCAAGGTTTGACTCCTTGTCTTTGATCTCGGCCACCAATGATTGTTTTGAGCGACATTCATCGATGTTGTGCCAGGGGCTTTTGTGGAAATCGCACCATTTTTCGGTGTCCTTCTTTGTCTTCTCGTGACCCTTCTTTTCCTGTGGCTTGGACTGGTTTTCAGGAGATTGTTTGTTAGGGCCGTCTTTGTCATACTTTGGTTGTTGCGGATTTGCAGACCCAAACTCTCGTTTGTTCTGGTGCTTAAATTTCTGCTTGATTTTAACAACATATCGATAAGCAACACCGATTGATGAGATGTCCAGAAAATCCAATTCAGTTTGGATGTATTTGTGTAGAGCCCCACGATATTTAAGAACCAAATGTCATTCAGAGTCTTTGATACCCAGCTTGGTGCGCAAGGTATGGAAGGTATTGGTGAACTCCATAACTGCTTGGTCCCTCTATTTCCGCAGTGTGGTCCATCTCATGTACTGGTCCTCATACTTGCCAATAGGGTAATATTGTTCATTTTCTACATCCA
Source organism: Picea engelmannii (assembly GCA_009831015.1). NCBI lineage: Eukaryota > Viridiplantae > Streptophyta > Pinopsida > Pinales > Pinaceae > Picea > Picea engelmannii. Next base: position 7,706 of record ML808498.1, on the reverse strand, counting down.
CAAAAAAATCCCAAGTGGGATTGGCCCCATATATTCCAGACTCCTCTGTGGAAATTTTCTCCTAGTAAGTTTCCCACCAATGTTTGACATGGGGGAGAGCTTTAAGGAGTGTGAAGGTGATCTTTTCCCTGTTGGAAAAATTATGAACAGAGAAATAACCTTCTAACATATTTAACCATTTGCCTAGGGCATCCGCATCTATCTGACCTTCAAATACGAGAATATCAAAATTAACATGTACCTTGAAAGGAGAGATGATTCCAAAGTGGTTGTTTGATGAAGATGCACATGTTGCTATCGACAGACATTGAAGGATGTGGGAAAAATTCTCTATCATTTTGTCCCTTTGTCGCGTGAGAGCTTGCTCAAGCAACATATTGATAGAATCGTCTGCTCCGTTATTTTTCTTTTCTTCCGCCATGGAGGATTTCTTGGGCGTGTGAGAGAAATTGTCTTCAAGAGAGACAAGCTCGAGACCCAACTTGCTATACTCGGACATTGTTGGGGACATGCACTGAAAAATGATCAAGAGCAGCCTGCTCTGATACCATTGATCGAGATTATTTTCGGCACAAAATGAGAGCGGAGATATAATAAAGAAATATATAGAGATATTTTGTATATACAATAATATAGCATAAATGTATCAGAGATACAACCATAAACACATAGATACAGTAATACAAAATTTTCTATTAATGAGCGAAAATGTACAAAGACTGTAAAATACAGTGTGAAAGACTCGCTAGAATGGTGGCAGCTTATCTCTGAGAAGAGATGTGTCTGCTACTCGCATTCGCAAGAAGATCATTTTACAATGAGGCTCCAAAGGCCTTTTTATCATAAAGAAAATCCAAAACCCTAACCCCGGAAGATGAAAAGCCAACAGTTTTTTGGACCTCGTTTTGGGTAGTTTGGTGTATCAACTTCTCGAGGGCGTAACTTTGGCATACGATCTCCGTTTGGAGCGCACGATAGCTCGTTGGAAAGGTATCGTCGAGGAGATTCATTTAGGGGCTCAATTAGATCCTTTGTCTATCATTGAGAAGCTCAATCCCAAAAAACCTTCATTTAGGCCCTCAAAATGGCCCTGGAAGTTAAAAACTGTTAAAAATAGTAAATTACCAAAATTGCCAGAAAATTGTTTTGAGCTAGTTGGAAAATGTGGGTGGCCACCGATATCCACTTGGATCAATAAGGTACTAAGTAATAGGTTAAATTAACCCATTAATGAGTAATAAATAATAATAATTAGTAAGCCATGGTAAGTAATAATAATTAATAAGTATTAAATTAATAGTAATTAGTAAGTAATAAAGAATATCATTAGTGCATAGGTTAAATAGAGTTTTTAGTTTAAGGTAAAGGGAAAATTAGTTTAAGGTAAAGGGAATAATTAATAGATAAAGGAGAAAAATCAAAATCAAGGTTAAAGACAAGATTAAAAAAAAAGACCTAAGTCTAAAGATAGTAGTAAGTTTTTTTAGGTTAAAGAAACAGAGGGGAAACCTAAAACAAAGAATTAATAAAGAGAAAGAAAAGAAGAAAAAGAAAAAGAAGGAAAAGAAGAAGAAGAAAGGAGAGGGAAACGTCAGACCTCATTCATCTCCTAGGATTCCTTAGTTGGTTTATCAAGGGAACACAATTGTTGCTAACCTCTAGTCCATCGTCTATGTTTATATTGTTTGTATGTTTCACTATTTCTAGGGCCTCTCTGAAGTGTCTTTGTAGTAGTGGTCTTCTTTGGTTAGGATTTTTGTTTTTTCGAGGCATACATGATGCTTGGTTTTGAGAGTGTTCTAGGCAGAGGTGCGACAAAGTTTGTTTATGATGTCTACTTCATGTTCCTTAATTCTTACTTGGAATGATTGTCCTTGTTGTTTTTAAATTACTGTGGTGAGAATTTTTTATGAGATTTTTCGGATTATCCACAGTTGAAGTCATTTTTTCATTGACATTTCGAATCCTCAAACTAGATTCATCATCAAGACCAATTGTGGAAGTTGAGAGCTGCAAACCTTAACTATATATAAAAAAAGATGTGGGACAATTTAAATTATAAAAGTAGTTTAAAGTCAAGACTTGTCTTAAAAACTTAACATAACCATAAGCCTATGATGAGAAAAAGATGAAAAGAAAAGGAGGTTTTACTAGTTAATAGTGAAAAAATTAAAAAGTAAGAAATATATTAAATTATTAATAATTAATATTAAGTTTTTATTAAAGAATAATACATTAATAAGTGATAAATAAATTACAATTAATTAATAGTAATTAATAAGTAATAGGTAATAATAATTAAAGAATTTTAAATTGATACACTAATAAATGTAAGTAATATTAATAAACAATAGTAAGTAAGCAATAATAATTAATAGTATTAAAGTAATAATTAAGTTATAATAATTAATAGTATTAAAATAAAAATTAGTAAGTATTCAATATAATAGATAATAGGTTTTAAAAAGTTTACCTAAAGTGATAAGAAATAATTTACACATAATAAATAATGGGTAACAATAAGTGAAAATAGATAATGAGTATAAAGTAATAATTAATAAGTATTAAATATATTTATTAAGGCATAACGTACTAAGTAATAGGTTAATATATTAATAGGTAAAACATAATAGTATTAAGGTATAAGATACTAAGTAATAAATTAATATATTTATTTAAGCATAAGGTATTAAGTAATATGCTAAATTAACTCATTAATGAGTAATAAATAGTAATAATTAATAAGTAATATTAATAATTAATAATTATTTCTTACAAATAATAAATAATGGGTAACAATAAGTGAAAATAGATAATGAGTATAAAGTAATAATTAATAAGTAATAAGTATTAAATATATTTATTAAGACATAATGTACTAAGTAATAGGTTAATACATTAATAGGTAAAACATAATAGTATTAAGGTATAAGGTACTAAGTAATAAATTAATATATTTATTTAAGCATGAGGTACTAAGTAATAGGCTAAATTAACTCATTAATGAGTAATAAATAGTAATAATTAGTAAGTAATAATAATTATTAATTATTAAAGTAATAGCAATTAGTAAGTAATAAAGAATTTCATTAGTGCATAGGTTAAATAGAGTTTTTAATTAAAGGTAAAGGGAAAATTAGTTTAAGGTAAAGAGAAGAATTAATAGATAAAAGAGAAAAATCAAAAGCAAGGTTAAAAACAAGATCGGAGTTTAAACAAAAAAAGACCTAAGTCTAAAGATAGTAGTGAGTTTTTTAGGTTAAAGAAACTAGAGGGGAACCCTAAAACAAAGAATTAATAAAGAGAAAGAAAAGAAGAAAGAAAAAGAACAAGAAGGAAAAGAAAAAGAAGAAGAAGAAGAAAGGTGAGGGAAACATCAAACCTGATTGTACAAATCTCATCTCTTAGGACTCCTTAGTTGGTTTATCAAGGGAAGCCAATTGTTGCTAACCTATAGTTTGTTGTCTATGTTCATATTGTTTGTATGTTTCATTATTTCAAGGGCCTCTCTAAAGCGTCTTTTGTATCATAAAGGTATTGTTACACATCCAAGGTCTACTCACGACCACCTTAGAGACATGGCGTTCATCCTTGAAAGAAAAGATGAAATAAGCTCTTTTTCAAGGTCCTAGTAGATGTACAAATCCAATCATAGGGCTCCCAACCTTGTCGCTAATGAAAGACTTGGGAGTGGCTCTACCTACAAAGTAACCTAACATGTTTTTATGCTTAATTCCATCATAAACAATAGTATATTCATTAAATGAATATCAATGTCAACTTCATTCAAAGGAATATCAGTACCTCGTGATATACTTTTGGAACAAAATTCTCGCAAGAAACCTTTAGTGACACCATTACTTTCATTGATAATACAATCAACAGAAAATCCTTCCATTTTTTTAGAAAAATATCATGTGGTGGGGTGGTCATTAGGCCCCCTCGAGCCTTATGGCATCACTACTAAGCCCAACTAGCTAGATCACAATAATAAAGGATAGTATATCCTATTCTGACATTGATTAGATTACTAGTAAAAGCAACAAGACACGAAATCTCCCTAGATCGCATATGCATCCTCTCCTTTAAAGGTTTTGAAAATAACTCTTTTAAAGTTCTAGTATACTCAATATAAATATATATATTATATTAATTTTATGATTTAATTTCCATACATGTCAAACTCAAAAAAAAAAATTATATCTCCTCCATAAATCCATTTTGACAACTGAAAGAATCACTCTTTGAATGAGATAAACCACCCAAAAGTATTTCAAAAATAGTTATAAGGAAGTTTAGAACATGTATGTATTGTGTTCTAGATAAAACTTTCCCTAATGATCAAATATATGCAATATTCCCTTAGGTTTCAGGGTTATCATGATGATGTGCATGTATCATGTATATGGTACATTGGTTATGACCCTCTTTTTTTAAGTTGCAATAGGGAAATAAGAGTGGCAAATACTTGTTCCCATATGTTGTACCTGGATGCAATTGCATCGGAACAAACTAATTTAATGATACTCTCAATTGGAAGTGTACAATGTGATGATATTGGTTAATTATTTGTTTTGCTTATCTGTTTTGCTATCATTCCTCCATAAGTTTGAACATTTAAACTCTTATTTATGCCTTTTTACCAAATTCATGCATTTTATGACATTCAGGACATTAGACATTCATAATTGGAATTTTATATTTAATAGATTATTTTTGCTTAAGATGAGAATAGAATGTATGCATTTACATATTTGGAATTGTTCGCAATCTTGTTTCAGGGTACAGGATTATGCCACTCCTCATTTTGCTACATGCCAAAGAATTTCTCATCAAACATGTGGATGAGTTGTTGCAGAGTCATGTTTACATAACAATACACCTTGAGCACTTGTTGATGAGTTGTATGGAATGTTGTGAAAGACTCAGAGTTGAGCCATTTTGTATGCATACAAGATTGTATATTTTCACACATGTGTTCCTCGATGATCACAACAATGCACATTTTCAACATCGATGGCAGTGAATTTAGGAATCAATTAAATGACCACGTATTGGTTGGATCTTTGCCCTCTTTTTTAGGAGGAAATTTCTTTGTATTTTCCTCTCCTTGTTTGTAAATAAAATCCTCTTAAGGATAACAAAACAGTTTTGGAAATGTCAATTATTTTTCCTAAAGATGTGGAAACTTCCCAAGAACTCCTTTTGATGAATTGTATAAATAAATAGTCTGGAGAAAATGATTGGGTTTTCCACTAGAAAATTAATAGAACAATTGTTGTTTTTAATTGTACTTACTAAGCTCCTTCATTATTGAGTAGTTTTAAGAGATCATCTAGTGATCTATAGAGTAAGGTCCCACTCTTGCAGCATGCAGTTGTTGTTTGTCTCAATATTCTCAATATTTCCAATTTTTATCTTGTTTCTTGATTTCAACATTGTGGTTTCTATAATTTATTTCTTGTTTTGAATAGTACAAGTAGTGTAGTGATTTGCTTACAATGTTTTGATATTTTCTTGTAATTTTACTTCTTTTTGTGAGATAGTATATGATTGGTACATTTGACAAGCGATAAAACAGTAGCATGTGGGTTACTTTTGGCAAAATTGTCATAAGTATTCAGCTTTCAGGGAATTCTACGAAGACACAAAATAGTATCTCTTGAGTTACTTTCAGCTAAATTGCTAAAGGAATCCTAGATTAATTTGGCGCCATAAATTCCTTTAGAGAAGTTATATGAAGCCACAAATTAGTATTACTAAGGTTAGTTCTAGTTGAACATACTAGTTAATGATTAGTTAATGTTGTGGATGAGTCACAATGAATCGAGGTGTGCAAGCTCAGAGTTTGATACAAAGTGATTCATATGCATGACTTAGATTAGTAAGTGGTTAATTAGTGTTGAGCATGATTTGCAATGAATCAATATATGCAAGCTCAGAGTTTGTTGCAAAGTGATTCATCTACATTTTCGTGATTTTATAGAAATATGAAATAGTTTATTGAATCGATAAATAACCCCCAAATATAGTAGTTAGTATCCTGATAAAACCGATGATTAAAACATCTAAGAATGGACGTACAATGTAGGTGTTTTGAAAGTTTATGCTCCTGAGTTGATAAAGTAAAGTAGGATATAACTAATCTTGTGCTCATCAATGCCAAGAATTACTAGAAGATGCCAATTTTTTCCATTGTTGCTAAGGAAATTCCAATTGTTCAGTTTTTTTTCTTGGGGGGGGCCTATATTTCCATGGTTGAAGTTGTGGGATTGGAACCCAATATCCAATTTTGTTTATTCAATTGCATGATGTTTTTGACTATTTTTTATAATAATGTATGAAGAAAAGGAGGGATAAGTCAAGGAGATTCCTTCCTAACCTTCCTTCTACTATAGAGTTAGATGAGACTAGTCCATACAGAGGGTATATTTAGACAACCGAAATTGTTGTGGGAATTCTATCTAAGGTTAAAGAATGAACCAGAGGTTATAATTGAAGAAGTTGAACCCTATGTCTCTAATTAGGGAGTCGATTCTTTATTCAATGAACCTGAAGTTAAATCCAAATAATTTGAATCCTTTACCTCTAGTTTGGGGTTTTTTTCCTTATTCGGGATGGAATACGAACGTGGAAATGAAGAGGTAGAGGTGGAATATGAATTTCCTATTCAAGAATCTGATGAAGAAGCAAATATGAAGAATGTTAATCTATCATTTATTCCATAGTTCTATGGGCTTCCTACAGAAAACCTAGACATTGTCCTATATGATTTTAAAGTGTTGTGTCAAACCTATGAATACAAATTGATGCTAAAAAATTGCGCCTATTTCCATCAACATTGAGAGTTGTAGCATTTTGTTGGTTTATGGGTTTGGAAGGAGGAAGTATCCACACCTGGGATCAAATGAAGGAAGCATTTTCAAAGAAATATTGTGATTATTGTAAAGCAAGAGGAACACTGGATGAAATCTTTGGGATGAATCATTGGAAGACTATGCTAAGCATTTTCAATTTATTTATAAATGGTCTACCAGTTGTTAATTAAATCTAGACTAATTTAAATTGGTGTTTTTTAGAGGTGTACATGAGGAATGGATGTCTTCCTTAAATTTTATTTCTACTATAGTTATCTACCAATTATCCTATGATGAAATATGAGAACTTTTCAAGAATTATTCTAGAGCACCGGGGAGGAAGATAAAGGGACCATGAGCACTTATACCATCACCATAAAAGATCGTGATAGGGGTTTCTAAGGTTGGGATTGGGAATTTTTTGGAGGATATGAAGACAAACATATTAAATTCATTTTCCATATATGTCAATACCCTTGAATCTAAATTAAGAAACAAGAATACATGGATAAATCCTTAGAAATCTTCTATCCAAAATGCATTAAAAAACATGCTTAGCATAAATGTCCATTGAATGTTGTGATGGTCTGTAGCATATATTCCAAGAATCATGATACCAATAACTATCCTCAACTACCAAGTCTAAAGGAAACGTATCAAGGTGCATACCAAAATGTTTAACATGTATGTTTCATTAATAAAAAAAGGTTTGGACAACCACGACCTCAATTTCTAGGTATGAATTATTATCCTTGATATTTTAGTTCATCCTGGAATAGTTAGTTTCCATCTTGTAAAAGATATCCTCCACCATTCCCTAGTACTCAGAAATCTTAGTAGACACTTTTT
>ML808497.1:173647-215513 GCA_009831015.1 Picea engelmannii | reverse complement strand
TAGATCTTTAACCATAATAGCTGGGGGGTCGAGTTATACACCGGAAAACTTAACATAACTACTAAGTCATGGTTATTTAGTGGTTCTTCGAGCCATTGGCTGATTGTAATGAAGAATTAAATTCGATAGCCATTGGAATTTTGACAGCTGGGATTGAGGTATTGTCTTTACTAATATACGGGGTGTGAATGGAATTTACCTTTCATCGAGTTAATAAGGTGTTGACTCGTGCCATATTTAAGTGGAAGAGACGGCTCTCTGTCATAACAGTTAAGGCTCCATAACTCCATTAATGACAGTCCTGAGAGTTCCAATGTATTTACCAGGATTTACACCTAAAATGTCAATTTGATTCTGCCATCATCACATGACTATCTGTCCTCTACGTTCTTGACATTTACTCCTAGTCGTCAATGCATCGCTTAGGGTTAGAGTAGGTTCTCGATTTGTCAAAGTTTTTTTTCTGTGGAGTGGTTCTGTATCACAAGGTTTGTTTGAGGCGCAACCCAATGCCATGGTGGTCGCTTCATAGTAGCAACAGATGGCATGGTCTTCCTCCCAAGTAAGTTTTCCTAAAACATATAACCCAGATTGGTTTAAATATGATAGTGAATTTTTTGGAACAATGAAGAATAAAAACAAATTATCATTCGGTAATCTCGTCATGTCTATTTCATTTCTAAAGAGTTCCTATTTGTGTGTAACCTCCGTATAATTTTCGGAGTCATCCTACATCCATCCTGGAGGAATGATTCTTTTCTTTTTCTTAAGGTTCATCGATGTTTCTCTTCTGTTAGGGAGAGGGAGGGAGAGACTCATTTACCCAAAACTGGGATCCTGGTGTTTCAAAAGAAAAAAGAAAAAACTCCTTATCGCAGATCGATAATTCTTAGCTGAAATAGTCATGGGTTTGTTTACTTGACTAGTACAGGGAGACCTTACATCTAAGGTGCCCAACTAGCTTAACCAGGTGTTCACCCACATTTTGTTCTTTCCCCTTTTTATTAAAGAAACCTCCTCCATTGAAAGGAAAAAGGGTTGGAACCTAAATGCGTTGAAAGTAGACTTATACCTTTCTATGCAGAGTGGTGTGTGGGTAAACTAGATGTAACAAGTTAAGTGTACTGCGGGTTAAAAGAAAGATTTAGACTCTTTTTACACTTAAAATGTTATATGTCAATCATGTATGCAAGGGGCTTGGTATATACGTCTGTTGTATTTTCATTATCTACAATATTGTGTAATATCTTTCCTTATGTTACTTAAATCATTTCAAGAGTAGAAACGTATCACTAACGATGGGCCCCGTTTGATGCGAGGGTACCGATCAGTGTTTTGCTGCACCTTTCACCTCGACCCTAGATGTCTATCTAGACTAGAAAAAGATACGGACAAGGAAGGCATGTGAATCACAAATCAAAAGTTAAGTAATATTCTATTAATAACCCATCTTACTCTATTGGTGTACTTCTTAATTATTATTTTTTATATAAATTTGTAATTTTCGTATGATGATTTCTCCAGGTTGTTGTATTCGCCAAGGATGCGGGGTTTATACGCATGCAAAATGCAATAGGTATTCGAGTTCCCTTCTGTGCTCTTCAAGGGTTCGAACAATCCTAGTTGCAAGTTGAAAAGTAGTCATTGTAAACAATTTTCCTTAATTTCCTATCAACTTGGAAAAGGGAAAAAATTCTCCATGTAACTATAAAGTTTGGGATTGGGTTATGATAGTATGAATMTTTCAACAAATCCACTACAAGGTTATCCTATACAAATGAAGTATGTAAAATATTATTGAATTAAGTCCATTCTCCTCATCATTCAGGATTCACCCTATTCTAAATTTAATTACTGAGATTATTGTTTTTGGATACACGCCCTGCTTTAAACTCTGATGTTGGCTCACAATGTATCGTTTTGTTTAATTTCAACATCTCTTATGGAACTGCCGGTATGTTTTTTCTCTGAATTGATAAAAGTTAAAATGGACCCAACAGGAGTAGTTAACGATGATCTACGCTCTCAAATATAAGGATAGAGCAAGTTTACGGTTCAATAGTTTAAAATTCCAGAATTCTTAACCATAAGAGAAGTGTTATAATTACATCTATATTCCTGTATGACTATCGTCTTTTAGATTGTATAAGGGGGGTTTTCAAAAGACTAGTAGGATTTTTCAATTGTTTAGAATAAAATACAGAACTGTATGAATATATTTTCCATATCTATATCACCCCTGTCACGAACCCTGAGTGAATGGTTTCGCATGTATATCCATCATTTAATAATTGTAGATTTCCTCATACCATAAGTATTCATATTTTAATAATTGTAGATTGCCTAAGTCATTTTATCGGTAAAGGTCATGAATACAAGTCTCTGAACCCTTATGCTTACAGAGCATTACACTTCTGTAATACCTTATACTAGGGCAATGAACTTCTGAAATTTTATTGAATATTATGACAATAGGTCTCTATGTGGGTTTTTCTATTTCATTTATTAAATTTAATGTAGTCAGTATGCAGTAGTAACTGCATTGGTATCCGTATACCTTTTGTATATATATATATATATATATATATATATATATATATTTCTATATGCACTATATGTACAGTCTTGTTCCAATTCAATTATTCAAAGATAGATCTGCTAGAACTTCAATTACAGAAGTAAACATATACCTATGAATAGATGTATACCATTCAAGTTCATCTATACATAGACAATCCTACCTAGAATTTCAATTTCATAGTTAGATATGCTACTGTAGGTCGATCTGTTCTTTCAAGTTCAATTGTAGATAATTTTGTCTAGTGTTTCAGTTTCAGGAGGAACCATTCCCAGAATTTAGTCTTTGATCATAAACTTCTTACAATGAGTAGATGTAATCCATTAAAGCTATTTCAATTTAGCACAATTAGATTCATAATATCAGATACATGAATCATTCAAACAAAGAAGAAGAAGATTTACATATCTGAACCAACTCGTGAGAAGACAAAAGGAACAAACACGTTCCTGCCAACCATACAATAGGGAAGCCATGTCCACTTATCTGATTCACCCCCTAGCCTGACCATGAATCCATGAGGGAGAACTTGGAAAATCCTCCTCAACAATGTCCTTCAATTCCAATAGGTTCCTCTTTCCTCACACTCATTTAGTAGTGTTCATAACAACAAGGAAAAAAAATCAATAGTCTCTTTCCCCAACATACTTGGCATCCTCTTGCCTCCTCACATATACTATTTATCAATTGCCTAGGTCTTTTCCCTCCCTTTGGAATTTTCACAGCTTTCTAAATCACTAATTTTCAGGTGCTGCCAACAGCCAATTCACTGATTTTCCACTTGTAATAATCAGCCCAGAGGTAGCTCTAACTTGTTCCCCACTCATGGAGTCATGGTCAGCTACATTTAACATGGTTGTTCCATTTGTCCTCCTGTGATCAATATAAAATATTATCTTTTCATTCAAGTGTCATAGTCAAATAGTTAGTTGGGTCAAATTAGGTCCCTTCCCAACAGTCATAATAATTAATTACAATTATCAAATTCGAAATTCAGAATTGTCATAAATGGAAAAAAAATTCAGAATTTGAATTTACTAAAAACAAAATAAATTTCCAGCAACTTTAAGTTTCAAAAATATTTTATTTTTGGGGATGTCACATCCTTTCCCCCTTTAGTAAAACATTGTCCTCAATGTTCGTTCCTTTCTTGGAACATGATTGGATGAGATTTCTGCAAATCTCCCTCCAACTCCCAAGTGGCCTGCTCAGGACTAAAGTTCTTCCATTGCACCTTTACCTGAGTGACGACTTTGTTCTGAAGTGTTATTTCTCTCCTGTCTAGAATGCGCAAGGGTTGCACCTAGAACTTGCCTTCGGGTACCACCTACTCCAAGTTCCAATCAATCATATGAGTAGGGTCATGGATATATTTTTTCAACAAAGAAACATGAAATACAATATGAATTCTTAGATTAGCTAGAAGTTCAAGTTGATATTCTATGGGTCCAATTCGAGCTAGTATCTCGAAGGGCCCACAAAACCTGGGTGCTAGCTTCGCACAGTTCCCTAACTTCAACGATCTTTTTCAGGCTTTGAAATTCAAATAAACATAGTTTCCCACTTGAAATTCCAAGTGTCTTCTTTTCTGATCTGCATAGCTCTTATGTCTGTCCTATGCCTCTTTCAAGTTCTATATTACCTTTCTTACCATGTTCTCAATTTCTTGGAGCTTCTCTAGTCCTCCATTGGATTTTTACCTTATCCTCCCAGATGTTTGATATGAACCTTAGTAGTTCTAGAAATTTATTTATAAGGTCCTCCATTGTCATCTATCCAAGTTGTAACTCATAAAATTCTTTCGTCTTCCTTTCATAATAGATTTCAAAAAGGTATTGTTTCTTGAAATACTTTTTAAAGTTAGACCATTCCAACTGTTTCTCTTTTAGGCCTTTGGCCAATTTCAGGTCTTTCCACCAAATACTGGCCTTCTCTTTCAGATTGTAGATGGCCATTCTAACCTTCATGTTGCTCGAATAGTTGTAGATCTGGAAATATTTTTTGATGTCCAACAACCATGCCTCTTCTTCTTCTCCTGTCCTGATTTCTCCATCAAAGGTAGCAGGCTTAATATTTTTAAATTCTCCTTCAAAGTGGTCTACCTGTTTTCTTTTTGTCTGTTTTAGTTCTATCTTTAGCTGAAGGTGTTCCTTCAGACGAACTATCTCCTTTTTTTGTTTCAGGTCTAGAGTTCTTGGATGCTATCTTGCTGACTTGTTCGTTGTTATTATCGTCCATTGGGATTTTCTTGGTCACTATACTGCATATTAGGACTTCATTTATTTCTTGTTGTTCCTACTAATCTTTCTTCATTTTTTCATTGTCGTCTTTGAAGAACTGTAGTTCAACAATAATATTCCTCATTGTTTCCAACACCTCAATAGGTGAGCTTCCGTTACTATTCTGTCTTGGATCTATAGGAGGTCTTTTTTATGGATTTCCTTCCATCCTGATTTCTGCATCATCCTGAGCTGCCATAATTAAAACAAAAACAGAAAGGGATTCTTGTTTGTAACCATAATATTTATTAGTTTTACATAAATCAAAATATACACTAGGCAACTAATGTGGCCCTCTTTAGGCCTAGTGTTGTAACTTTTACTCTGATACCATATGTAATGGACCTCATATTTGCCAAATAAAAAAAAAATCTTTCTGTTTATCTACCCTCTATTTAATTTCTTGATAGAGGGAGGGGTCCTAGTTTTACAACTTTGTCGTCAATACAATTATTAAAAACTGTAACAATACCTTGTTAAACAAAGACAAAACTTTATTATAAATATCTTGTCACAAATTTCTAAGTTTCTACTTACCACAAAGTATCCGATTTATCTCATCTTAGTAATTTACAAATAAAAGGATTATAAGGGAGTACTCCCAAGGCTTTAGCAATTCCATTTTTAACCTTTATTATTTACCCATATGTGAATAGGGCTACGTATGTAAGGGTTCATACTACAACTCATTTATATCTTTGTTTAACAAAGGTTCTATATCCACGCACCAGTCGACTTGTGGATATTTTTAACCCTAGGAACACTTTCTCTAGATCTTTAAACATAATAGTCAGGGGATCACATTATACACCAGAAAACTTAACATAACTACTAAGTCATGGTTATTTAGTGGTTCTTCGAGCCAATGGATGATTGTAATGAAGAATTAAATTCAATAGCCATTGGAATTTTGGCAACTGGGATCGAGGTACTGTCTTTAATAATATACATGGTGTGAATGGAATTTATCTTTCGTTGAGTTAATAAGGTGCCGACTCGCACCATATTTAGGTGGAAGAGACGGTTCTCTGTCATAATAGTTCAGGCTCTGTAACTCCATTAATGACAATCCTACAAGTTCCAATGCATTTACCAGGCTTTACACCTAAAATGTCAATTCGATTATGTCATCGTCACATGACTATCCATCCTCTGTGTTCTTGACATTTACTCCTAGTCGTCAATGCATCGCTTAGGGTTAGAGTAGGTTCACCATTTGTCAAAGTTGTTTTTCTACGGAGCGGTTCTGTATCACAAGGTTTGTTTGAGGCGCAACCCAATGCCATGGTGGTCACTTCATAGTTGCAATAGACAGAATGGTCTTCCTCCCAGGTAATTTTTCCTAAATTATATAACCCAGATTGGTTTAAATTAGATAGTACATTTTTCAGAACAATGATGAGTAAAAACAAATTGTTGTTCGATAATCCCGTCATGTTTGTTTCATTTCTAAAGAGTTCTTATTTGTGTGTAACCTCCTTGTAATTTTCGGAGTCATCCTACGTCCATAATGGAGGAATAATTATTTTCTTTTTCTTAAGGTTCATCAATGTTTCTCTTCTGTTAGGGAGAGGGAAGGCGAGCCTCGTTTACCTGACACTGGGATCCCCGAGTTTCAAAAGAAAAAAAAAAACTCCTTATCGCAGACCAAGAATTCTTAGCCAAAATAGCCGTGGGTATCGGTGGTAAAACCTATCGTGGGTTTGTTTTCTTGACTAGTATAGGGAGACCTTACTTCCAAGGTTCCCAACTACGTTGAAAGTAGACTTATCCCATTCTGTGCAGACTAGTGTGCAGGTAAACTAGACGCAAGCTGTTAAGCATACTCCAGGTTAAAAGGAATATTTAGACTATGTTTACACTTAAAATATTATATTTCAATCATGTATGCAAGGGGCTTGGTATATACGTCTGTTGTATTTTCATTATCTACAATATTGTGTAATATCTTTCCTTAGGTTACTTAAATTGTTTCAAGAGTAGAAACATATCACTAAAAATGGGCCCCATTTGATGCGAGGGTACCCATTAGTGTTTTGTTGCACTTTTCACCTCAGCCCTGGATGTTTGTCTAGACTGGAAAAAGATATGGACAAGGAAGGCATGCAAATCGCAAATCGGAAGTTAAGTAGTATTCTGTTAATAACCCATCTTACTCTATTAGTGTACTTATGAATTCCCTTTTTTTATATAAATTTCTAATTTTCGTATGATGATTTCTCGAGGTTGTTGTATTCACCAAGGATCCAGGGTTTATATAGGAACAAAATGCAACAGGTATTTGAGTTCCCTTATGTCCTCCTCTAGGGTTCGAATAGTCCTGGCTGCAAGTTGAAAAGTAGTCATTGTAAACAATTTTCACGAGTTTCCTATCGACTCGAAAAAGGGAAAAATTTCCCCTTGTAACTTTAAAGTTTGGGATTGGGTTATGATAGTATGAATCTTTCAACTAATTCACTACAGGGTTATCCTATACAAAGGAAGTATGTAAAAGATTATTGAATTAAGTTGGTTCTCCTCATCATTCGGGATTCACCCTATTCTGAATTTAATTACTGAGATTATTGTTTTTGGATACACACCCTTCTTTAAACTCTGATGTTGTCTCACAATGTATTGTTTTATTTAATTTTGACATCTCTTATGGTACTGCCAATATTTCTTTTCTTTGAATTGATAAAAGTTAAAATGGACCCAACATGAGTAGTTAACAATGATCTACATTGTCAAATATAAAGATAGAGCAAGTTTATCGTTCAATAGTTTAAAATTCCAGAATGCTTAACCATAAGAGAAGTGTTATATTTACATCTATCTTCTTGTATGACTATCGTCTTTTAGACTATACAAGGGGGGTTTTCAAAAGACTAGTAGGATTTTTCAATTGCTTAGAATAAAATATAGAAATGTACGAATATATTTTCCATATCTATATCGCCCCTATCATGAACCCCGAGTGAACGGTTTCGCATGTATATTCATCATTTAATAATTGTAGATTTCCTCATGCTATAACTATTTCTTAGTGGGAAATATTTTATTCGGTGTGAATAAAAAACAAAGCCTAAGTCATTTTATTCGTATTGGTCCTGAATAAAATTCTCGAAACCCTTATGCTTACGAAGCATTACACTTCTGTAATACCTTATACTAGGGAAACGAACTTCTAAAATTTTATTGAATATTATGACAACAGGTCTCTGTGAGGGTTTTTCTATTTCATTTATTAAATTTCTTTTAATGTAGTCGGTACACAGTACTAACTACACTGGTATCCGTATACCTTCTATATATATATATATATGTTTTATATATATATTTCTATATGTACTATATGTACAGGCTTGTTCCAATTCAATTATTCAAAGATAGATCTACTAGAACTTCAATTACAGAAGTAAACATATACCTATGAATACATCTGTATCTTTCAAGTTCATTTATACATAGACAATCCTACCTAAAATTTTGATTTCAGAGTTAGATATTTTCCTGTAGGTGGATCTTTTCTTTCAAGCTCATTTGTAGATAGTTTTGTCTAGCATTTCAGTTTCCATAGGAACCATTCCTAGAATTTAGTCTTTGATCATAAACTTCTTACAATGAACATATGTCATCCATGGAAATTATTTCAACTTGGCACAATTAGATGCTTAATATCAGATACATGAATCATTCAAACAAAGAAGGAGAAGATTTACATATCTAAACCAATTCACAAGAAGACAAAAGGAACAACCATGTTCATCCAATCCATAGAATAGGGAAGCCACATCCACTTGACCGATTCACCCCCTAGCCTCACCATCAATCCATGAGGGTGAACTTGGAAACTCCTCCTCAGCAATGTCCTTCAATTCTAGTAGGTTCCTCTTGCCTCACACTCATTCGGTAGTGTTTATAATAGAAAGGAAAAAAAATCAATGGTCTCTTTCCCCATCATACATGGCAGCATCCTGCCTCCTCACATATGCCATTTATCAATTTCCTAGGTCTTTTCCCTCCCTTGGGAATTTTCGTAGCTTTCTAAATCACTAATTTTTAGGGGTTGTCAATGGCCAAATCACTGATTTTCCACTTGTAATAATCATCCAAGACATAGTTCCAACATGTTCCCCACTCATGGAGTCATGGTCAACTAAATTTAACATGGTTGTTCCATTTTTCCTCTTGCAATCAATATAAAATATTATGTTTTCATACAAGTGTCATAATCAAATAGTTAGTTGGGTTGAATTAGGTCTCTTCCCAACAATCATAATAATTAATTACAATTATCAAATTCGAAATTCGAAATTGCCATAAATGGTTTTGAATTTACTAAAAACAGAATAAATTTCCAGCAACTTTAAATTTCAAAAATATTCTATTTTGGGGGATGTCACATCATTTCCCCATTCAGTAAAAAACTGTCCTTAGTGTTTGTTCCTTTCTTGGAACATGATTGGATGAGATTTCCACAAATCTCCCTCCAACTCCCAAGTGGCCTCCTCAGGACTAAATTGCTTCCATTGCACCTTTACCTGAGCGACGACTTTGTTCCGAAGTGTTATTTCTCTCTAGTCTAAATGTGTAGGGGTTCCACCTGGAACTCGCCTTCAGGTTCCACCTGCACCAAGTTCCAATCAATCATATGAGTAGGGTCATGGATATACTTTTTCAACAAAGAAACATGAAATACATTATGAATTCTTAGATTAGCTGGAAGTGCAAGTTAATATGCTATGGGTCCAATTTGATCTAGTATCTCAAAGGGCCCACAAAACCTGAGTACCATCTTGGCACAGTTCCCTAACTTCAATGAGATTTTTCAGGCTTTGAACTTCAAATAAACATGGTCTCCCACTTGAAATTCCAAGTGTCTTCTTTTATGATCTACATAGCTCTTCTATTTGTCCTATGCCTCTTTCAAGTTCTGTTGTACCTTTCTTACCATGTTCTCCATTTCTTGGAGCATCTTTGGTCCAACCATGAGTCTGTCAGTCGGGTTATCCCAGCTAATCAGAGTCGTACACTTTCTATCATACAGTACCTCGAAAGGGCTCAACTTAGCCGAAGTTTGGTACCCATTGTTATATGCAAATTCTACTAAGTGTAGGTAGTCTTCCCACTTGCTTGGTTTTCTTCTTACGTACATGTGGAGCATATCCTCTATGATTTGGTTTTTCCTTTCGGTCTGTCCATCCATTTGTGGATGATAACGTGTACTAAAATTCAAGTTAGTATTCAGTCCTGCAAATAATTCCTTCCAAAAAGTGGATGTAAATTTTATGTCTCTATTTGAAATCACCATTTTACAAATACCATGCAGTCTAAAAATTTCTTTCATGAATATTTCTGTAATGTTTATAGCTTTAAAAGTATAGTTTACAAGGATAAAGTGTGCAGACTTACTGAGTTTATCGATTACAACCATGATAGAATCATTCTGCTTTTGAGTTTTAGACAAACCTGTTATAAAGTCTAGCCATATGGTCTCCCATTTCCATTCTGGTACTGGTAATGGTTGTAATAGGCTGACTGGATGCTAGTGTTCGACCTTAACCTGCTGACAATCTTGGCACCTAGCCAAGTACTCTGTTGTTTCGCCCTTCATATTAGGCTAGTAAAACAGTTTTGTAAGTGTTGATATTGTTTTCTGGTAACCTGGATGGCAAGAATATGGTTTCTTATGCACTTCGTCCAAAACTGTTAATTTTAACTCTATTGAATCTGGTATGTAAATCCTGTTTTTCAATCATAATAGTCCCTTCTTGTCAATGATTAGATTTGGTTTGTCTAAGTTTGTTGTATCATTTTGTAATTATTCCATTATCTTAGTGTAATCTCTGTTGTTAATACATGTCGTCCTTATCCTTTGTTCTAGATCACTTTATGCGCTACTGATATTTATCTCAAATAACCCATGGACTCTTCTGCTTAAAGCGTCTGCTACTTTATTTTACTTACCCTTGATGTGTCTGATCTCGAAGTCAAATTCACTCAATAAGGCTAGCCATCTTGCTTGTATTGCATTAAGATCTGGTTGACTAAACAGATATTTCACCCCGCTATTATTCGTCAATAGTAGAAATTTCCTGCCCATTATGTAGTGTCGCCACATTTTTAAGGCATGTATTATTGCTGCCAATTCTAAGTCATGAGTGACATAATTTCGCTCGTGTTCTTTTAATTTCTGGGACTCATAACAAATAACGTGTCCTTCCTGAGTTAGGATACCACCTAGTCCTTCTTTACTGGCTTCAACACATACATTGAAGTATTTATCTAAGTATACTACCTTCAATATTAGTGCAGTTGTTAATAATCCCTTCAGCTTGTTAAAACTATCTTAACACTTCTTTGACCAGTTAAACTTGGTCCCTTTCTTTTGTAATGATGTGATAGGGTAGGCTATCTTGGAAAACCCTTCTATAAATCTACGATAATATCGATGATTCGCATGAATAATCGAATATCCGCTACATCATTAGGTACTGGCCATTCCATAATGGATTTTATCTTTTTCGGGTCTACGACAATGCCTTCTGTTGAAATTACATGTCCTAGATATTGTATTTCTTTTTTATAAAAGTCACACTTGTCAAATTTGGTGTACAGTTTGTGTTTCCTCAACGTTTGCAGAACTATCCTTAAGTGTTCATTATGTTCTTCTTCCGTTCTTGAATAGACCAAATTGTTGTCGATAAATACTACCATGAACTTGTCCAAGTATTGACAAAAAACTGTTCATCAGGCACATAAACGTGGTTGGTGCGTTAGTGAGTCTGAAAGGTATGACTAAAAATTCGTAGTGTCCATATCTTGTCCGAAAGGTTGATTTTCTTATGTCCTTGTCTTTATCCTAACTTGATGATAACCGGATTGTAGATCCAACTTTGAAAATATCTTGGCCTCGCCTACTTGATCGAACAGATCATTTATCCTTGGTAAGGGGTATTTGTTCTTAATAGTCATTTTGTTCAGTTGTCTATAATCGATACATAGTCTTAGAGTACCATCTTTCTTTTTCACAAAGAGGACTGGTGGCCCCCATGGTGAGACACTCAGTCTGATATACTCTTTGTCCAACAATTCCTATAATTGTAATTTTAATTCTGTCAGTTCTGGTAGACTCATTCGGTAAGGTTCTTTTGAGATAGGGGTTGAACCAGGTAGTAGGTCTATGGAGAAGTCTATTTCCCTTCTAGGAGGTAATTCTGGTATCTCATCCACAAACATGTCTCTGAACTCACGTAGGATAGCAAAGTCTTCTAAATTCAACTTATCTTATTTTTCTAATATATTCGTCACTTGGATGGCATAAACTTGACATCCCTTTCTCATACACTTCTTGATTTGCATCACTGAAACTTGTCTGACTGATACCAGTTTTGGTATACCTTGGGTTGTTCTAGCAATGCCAAAATTGTCTTTATAGCTAAGTATCTTTGTATAATAATATAGTATTGCTTTGTGTTGTTCTAACCAATCCATCCCGATAATCATATCGTAAGATCCTAGTGGTAGGATGTTCATATTTGTTCTTATATTTGGACCATCTAAGTTGAACTCAAAATTAGAGATAAAGTCAACTACTTTCCTTTTAGTACCTGTTGCTAGTTGTACAAGCCATGATTTTGCATTCTTTAGTTTCCTCAGTTTATTTAACTCTACTACATCAGTGGTAATATAAATTAACGTACCTCCATGGTCAACTAGAATAGAAATTCAAGTGTTATTGATTTTACCTTTGGTTTCTACCATTGATGACTGGTGGTCAGCTTGTAGACCATCTATGGCTACATTTATTCGATGTAGGATTTTGCCCATGTCTCCCACTGTCGAGACTTCCTGCAAATTATGAACAACAGTTCTGTTTTCTGAAATTAAACATGGAAAGTTCCTCCTTAAATGAGACTCTATGCATTCCCAACACTTTAATGGCTTGTGAGAGCTGTCTCCAAACTTCTTCATTCCCAGTTTTACCGGCTTACCGCTGCTTTCTGTGTTCATATGATTGGAGTGGAAATCCTTTCTCGGAAAAATTTTTGCTGCATTCCGATAAGGAGATGGCTGGTATCCCTTCTTATGCTTTTTCATTCGATCTTGCTTCTTATTCTTCCAACCTTTGGGAAACTCTACCTGCTATTTATATTGGTCATATCACATTCGTTCTTTCCTGAATTCTTCACTCAAGGATTTGGGGTTTTCAAACTCAATTATGCCCCTTTAGGACTGTGGTAAATAGCTTAAGAATCACTGGATTTTTACCTTATCCTCTTGGATGTATGGTGCAAACCTTAGTAGTTCTAGAAATTTATTTATAAGGTCCTCCATTGTCAACTGTCTAAGTCATAACTCGTAAAATTCTTTTGTCTTACTTTCATAATAACTTTAAAAAAGGTATCATTTCCTGAAATACTTATTAAATTCATACCATTCCAACTATTTCTCTTTTAGGCCTTTGGTTAGTTTTAGGTCTTGCCACCAAATACTGGCATTCCCTTTCAGATTGTAGATGGCCATTCTGACCTTCATGTTGTTGGACTAGTTGTAGATCTTGAAATATTTTTTGATCTCCAACAACCATGCCTCTGCTTCTTCTCTTGTCCTAGATTCTCCTTCATAGGAAGCTAGCTTAATATTTTTAAATTCTCCTCCAAGGTGGTCTACCTATTTTCTTTTTCTATCCATTCTAGTTCTATCTTTAGCTGAAGGTGTTCCTTCAGACGAACTGTCTCCTTTTTCTGTTATTGTTCCAGATTTCTTGGAAGCTCTCTTGCTAACTTCTTCGTCGTTATTATCGTCCTTTGGGATTTTTTGGTGACTATACTGTGCAGTAGGAATTTTTTTATTTCTTGTTGTTCCTGTTGAGCTTTCATCAGTTTTTCATTGTCGTCTTTGAAGACCTGTAGTTCAACAATAATTTTCCTCATTGTTTCCAACACCTCAGTGGGTGAGATTCTTTCATTGTTATATCTTGGATCTACAGGAGGTCTTTGCTGTGGATTTCATTCCATCCTGATTTTTGCATTGTTCTGAGCTGCCATAATTAACACAAAAACAGAAAGGGCTTTATGTTTGTAACCATAATATTTATTAGTTTTACGTAAATCGAAATATATAATAAGAAACTAATGTGGCCCTATTTAGGCCCAATGTTGTAACTTTTTCTCTAATACCATATGTAATGGACCTCATATTTACCAAATAAAAAATAAATTATTTATGTTTATCTACCCTCTATTTAATTTCTTGATAGAGGGATGGGTTCTAGTTTTACAACTATGCCGTCAATTTAGTTATTAAAACTATAATAATACCTTGTTAAACAAAGACAAAACTTTATTATAAATATATTTTCACAAATTTCTAAGTTTCTACTTACCACAAAGTATCTGATTTATTTCATCTTACTCAGTCACAAATAGAAGGATTATAAGGGAGTACTTCCAAGGCTTTAGAAATTCCCTTTTTAACCTTTATTCTTTACCCATATGAAAATAGGGCTAGGTATGTAAGTGTTCATACTATAACTTGTTTATATCTTTGTTTCACAAAGGTTCCATATCCACGCAGAAGTCTACTTGTGGATATTTTTAACCCGAGGAACACTTTCTCTAGATCTTTAACCATAATAGCCAGGGGGTCGAGTTGTACACTAGACAACTTAACATAACTGCTAATTCATGGTTATTTAGTGGTTCTTCGATACGGTGGCCGATTGTAATAAATAATTAAATTCGACAGCCATTGGAATTTTGACAACTAGGATCGAAGTATTGTCTTTACTAATATATAGGGTGTGAATGGAATTTACCTTTTGTCGAATTAACAAGGTATCGACTCGCACCATATTTAAGTGGAAGAGACGGTTCTTTGTCATAACATTTAAGGCTCCGTAACTCCATTAATGACATTCCTACGAGTTCTAATGTATTTACCAGGATTTACACCTAAAATGTCAATTCGATTCTTCCATCGTCACATGACTATCCATCCTCTGCATTCTTGATATTTACTCCTAGTCATCAATGCATCGCTTAGGGTTAGAGTAGGTTCTCTATTTGTCAAATTTGTTTTTTTATGGAGCATCTCTGTATCACAAGGTTTGTTTGAGGCGCAACCCAATGCCGTGGTGGTCGCTTCATAGTTGCAACAGACGGCATGGTCTTCCTCCTAGGCAAGTTTTTCTAAAACATATAACCTAGATTGGTTTAAATACGATAATTCATTTTTCGGAACAATGATGAGTAGAAACAAACTGTCATTCGGTAATCCCGTCATGTTTGTTTCATTTCTAGAGGGTTCCTATTTGCATGTAACCTCCCTGTAATTTTTTAAGTCATCCTACATCCATCCTAGATGAATGATTCTTTTATTTTTCTTAAGGTTCATCGATGTTTCTCTTCTATTAGTGAGAGGGAAGGCCAACCTCGTTTACCTGAAACCGAGATCCCTGGGTTTCAAAAGAAAAAAAAAATCCTTATCGCAGACTGGGAGTTCTTAGCCCAAATGTCATGGGTCTGGGTAGTAAAACCTACTGTGGCTTTATTTAATTGACTAGTACAGGGAGACCTTACTTCCAAGGTGACCAACCAGCTTAACTGAGTATTCACCCACATTTGTTTATTTCCCCTTTTTATTAAAGAAACCTCCTCTACTGAAAGGAAAAAGGCCCAGAACCTAACTGCATTGAAAGTAGACTTATACCTTTCTATGCAGACTGGTGTGCGGGTAAACTAGACGCAAATAGTTAAGTGTACTCTGGGTTAAAAGGAATATTTAGACTCTTTTTACACTTAAAATGTTATATGTCAATCATGTATGCAAGGGGCTTGGTATATACGTCTGTTGTATTTTCATTATCTACAATATTGTGTAATATCTTTCCTTATGTTACTTAAATCGTTTCAAGAGTAGAAGCATATCACTAACAATGGGCCCCATTTGATGCGAGGGTACCCATCAGTGTTTTGTTGCACCTTTCACATCAGTGTTTTGCTGCACCTTTCACCTCAGCCCTGGATGTCTATCTAGACTGGAAAAAGATACAGACAAGGAAGGCATGCGAATCGCAAATTGGAAGTTAAGTAATATTATGTTAATAACCCATCTTACTCTATTGGTGTACTTCTTAATACCTTTCTCTTTTTATATAAATTTCTAATCTTCGTATGATGATTTCTCTAGGGTTGTTGTATTGTCCAAGGATACGGGGTTTATACACACGCAAAATGCAACAGGTATTTGAGTTCCCATCTGTGCTCTTCGATGGTTCAAATAGTCCTGGTTGCATGTTGAAAAGTAGTCATTGTAAACAACTTTCCTCAGTTTCCTATCGAATCAGAAAAGGGGAAAATTTCCCCATGTAACTTTAAGGTTTGGGATTGGGTTATGATAGTATGAATCTTTCAACGAATCCACTACAGGGTTATCCTATACAAATGAAGGATGTAAAATATTATTGAATTAAGTCGGTTCTCCTCATCATTCGAGATTCACCCTATTATGAATTTAATTACTGAGATTATTGTTTTTGGATGCATGCCCTACTTTAAAATCTGATGTTGGCTCACAATGTATCATTTTATTTAATTTCAACTTCTCTTATGGTACTACCAATATGTTTTTTCTCTGAATTGATAAAAGTTAAAATGGACCCAACAAGAGTAGTTAACAATGAATTGCGTTGTCAAATACAAGGATAGAGAAAGTTTATGATTCAGTAGTTTAAAATTCCAGAATTCTTAACCATAAGAGAAGTTTTATATTTACATTTGTATTTCTATATGACTATCATCTTTTAGACTATATAAGGGGGGTTTTCAAAAGACTAGTAGGATTTTTCAATTGCTTAGAATAAAATATAGAACTCTACAAATATATTTTCCATATCTATATTTCCCTTGTCACAAACCTCGAGTGAACGGTTTCGCATGTATATTCATCATTTAATAATTGTAGATTTCATCATGCCATAAGTATTTCTTTGTGGGAAATCTTTTATTCGGTGTGAATAGAAAACAATGCCTAAGTCATTTTATTGGTAAAGGTCCTGAATAAAAGTCTCTGAACCCTTATGCTTATGGATCATTACACTTCTGTAATACCTTATACTAGGGCAATGAACTTCTGAAATTCTATTGAATATTATGACAACAGTTCTCTACATGGGTTTTTCTATTTCATTTATTAAATTTCTTTTAATGTAGTCAGTACACAGTACTAACTAGACTGGTATATATATATATACTAGAACTTCAATTACAGAAGTAAACATATACCTATGAATAGATCTATACCTTTCAAGTTCATCTATACATAGACAATCCTACCTAGAATTTTGATTTCAGAGTTAGATATGCTCCCGTAGGTGGATCTGTTCTTTCAAATTCATTTGTAGATAGTTTTGTCTAGCGTTTCAGTTTAAGGAGGAGACACTCCCATAATTTATTCTTTGATCATAAACTTCTTACAACAAATAGATGTCATCCATGGAGATTATTTTAATTTAGCACAATTACATGCATAATATCAGATACACGAATCATTCAAACAAAGAAGGAGAATATTTACATATCTGAACCAATTCACGAGAAGACAAAAGGAATAGCCACATTCCTCTGAACCATAGAATAGGGAAGCCACATCCACTTGCCCAATTCACCCCCTGGCCCGACCATGAATCCATGATAGAGAACTTGGAAACTCCTCCTCAAAAATTTCCTTCAAATCCAGTAGGTTCCTCTTGCCTCACACTCATTCAGTATTGTTCACAATAGGAAGGAAAAAAAATCAATAGTCTATTTCCCTAGCATACTTGGCAGCGTCCTACCTCCTCAAATATGTTATTTATCAATTTCCTAGGTATTTTCCCTCCCTTGGGATTTTTCGCATCTTTCTAAATCCCTGATTTTCAGGGGCTGCCAATGGCCAAATCACTGATTTTCCACTTGTAATAAGCATCCCAGAGGTATTTCCAACATGTTCCCCAATCATGGAGTCACGGTCAGCTAAATTTAACATCGTTGTTCCATTTGTTGTCCTACAATCAATATAAAATATTTTGTTTTCATACAAATGTCATAGTCAAATAGTTAGTTGGTTCAAATTAGGTCTATGCCCAATAGTCATAATAATTAATTACAATTATCAAATTCAAAATTTGGAATTTCCATAAATGGCAAAAATTTTCCAAATTCGAATTTACTAAAAACAGAATAAATTTATAGCAAATTTCAATTTCAAAAATATTTTATTTTGGGGGATGTCACATCCTTTCCCCCTTTAGTAAAACAATGTCCTCAGTGTTCATTCCTTTCTTGGAACAGGATTGGATGAGATTTCCACAAATCTCCCTCCAACTCCCAAGTGGCGTCCTCAGGACTAAAGTGCTTCCATTGCACCTTTACCTGAGTGACGACTCTGTTTCGAAGTGTTATTTCTCTCTGGTCCAGAATGCACAAGGGTTCCACCTAGAAATCGCTTTCAGGTTCCACTTGCATAAAGTTCCAATCAATCAAATGAGCAGGGTCATGGATATATTTTTTCAACAAAGAAACATGAAATACATTATGAATTCTTATATTAGTTGGAAGTGCAAGTTGATATGCTACGGGTCCAATTCGAGCTAGTATCTTGAAGGGACCAAAAAACAACATATCCTTGATATACTACTCATCAACATACTATTAACAACATATCATCAACATATGTACAAGGAACATATTCAAATTGCAAAGGGACTACTTTCCTTTCATTGTAAAACCACAACATATATATTTATTTTTAAGGAATCAAGATCAAAGGTAGCAACAATAATCAAAAGGAATCCAATAGAAGTTAATTTACACACCAGACAAAAATTTCACCAAAGTCAATTCCCTTCATGAGAATATCACTTTTCTACTAAGTGGGGTTTGTACTTCTCCACTTTACATTCTACATTGACTTTCTTCTTAAAAAATGTTTGCTACAAACTATTTTTCATCCAATGAGCAACCTCACCAAATTACATGTCATATTTTTGTGGACTCCATTTCTTCTTTCATGGACTTGTTTAAAGTTTGTATTCCATTGTACAAAGTACCTCTGTAACATTCCCAACATCCAACTGGGCTATGCCATATAAAAAATTTCGAATGCCAAAAAATATATAAAACTCAAAAAAGACAAATACATTCTATAAATGCACAGATTCATATGAAAATAACAACAACATATACATGCATCATAGATAGGAAATACCCATAAATATAAAGACAGTTATAAACCACACATAGGATAAACCCATAATAATAAACACGTAAATAATAATGGGGCATGTAATTTAACACACAATTGACACTTATCTTGGTAAGAATATCACCAACTACATGCTGACCTTCAATGAACCTAGTAGCCTTAGACCACACTACTCATCACTCTCAGAAAAGGGTCACCCTTGAGATTGGACTAAACTCCACCTCGGTAAAGGGATTCCTAACTAGGCTGATGTATCTTAGACAACATGAAAGACTCTGTCACAAGTTCCAAATCAAACTAACAACCTACAATCTATCATTACCCACATTTATGTCCCACCCCAGGAAGTGTGCCCCTTCTCTACTCAACAGTCCCTCAGCTACCCCAATTCCCTTCTAGGGCTTCAACAACAGGCTGTAAAGGAAGTCTCACAACCCTGTAGCTTGAGTTTAGCACCTTCAAGAAAACAATTCTCAATAATTCTTTCACCTAGAGAGAAATTGCTCATGGGTCTATCAACCCGCCTCTTCAATATCCCACGGGCCTGACAACTCACTTCTTCAGTCCAAATCCCAAGCCAACGAGGTACATATAATAGTATAGGTATGGGTATGGTACTGGTTTAGGTATGGCTACAGATACAGGGAGGTACGGAGGAGAGCTCAATGAGTCTATGCATGATGATGGAATGAATGAATGACAAATGAACTAAGTCCAAAATGTAAGTATGCATGTTCTCAACTTGACACTTGTCATGTTGGGAACTACGTGGCCAACTTGTCCCCATCCTTAGAACTTAGGATAAAATAATTATCCATACTTTATACTTTAATGAATATTAATATAATATTCATTTTTCGCTTAAGCTCCCTAGCTTATCCCTTTTCCTTAAAAAAATTCCCCCCATTTTCCCTAACTAGTGGAGTTTAGTCCCCCTTACTCTTTTTTCATGGTTGATCTAAAAACAACGATGTATTTTATATTAATGATAAGATGTATACAAAAATAGTCTCACTGGCGTTTAACATCTCGACTCTCTATCCTAATTCAACACATAGGCCTCCTATCTTATAATCACTGGCTCACTAGCCTATAAACACAACAAATACACAAAGACTCTCTTGCCTCAAAATTGTGTGCACTTATGTTTGTTCCGCGTGGTATCCTAGAATGTGCACACTTCATCATTTTAGTGCACAATACATGTCCACACAATACCATGGAAGGTGCATACAAAATGATATCAAACAACTCACCAACTTAAGTACATTTGCATTTACATTTACAATTGGGTCCAACCTAGGGGTATTACAGTCCCCTCCCCTTATTTATGCATTGTCCTCACTACATTATGTACACATATCAACAATATTTTCAAATTCTTAAAAAATATGCAAGTATTCTGCCCAGATTGGATCCTCATGGTCCCAAGTAGTATCCTCAGGACCGTACTCGGTCCATTGGATCTTTACAATCCCTATGGCTCGATTATGGAGCTGTTCAATTTTCTAGTCCATAATGTGTACCAGATGTGCTTGGATAGCGCCTTCTTGCTCCAAATGAATCACATTCCAATCAGTTACATGATTAGCATCAGGTATATATTTCTTGATAAATGATACATGAAATACATTATGAACAAACATAGATGCAGGCAATGCAATCATATAAGCTACTAGATCAATCCTTTCTAGTATTTCAAATGACCCACAATAGCGAGCTACCAACTTTGAACAATTTCCCAACTTCATGGAAATTTTGTTGGCCTTAACCTTCAAGAATACATTATCACCTGCTTTAAATTTCCTGTGAGTTCTTCCCTCATCAACATAGCTTTTCTTCATGTCTTGGGAAACCTTTAAATTTTATTTTTATTTTCAACATTTTCTCCTCCATTTCCTTGAGTAAATATGGCCCAAGCACTGCTCTATCTACTAGGTTATCTCAACTTACCGATGTGTTGCACTTTCTTCCATAAAGTACCTCAAATGGGCTCATCTTTAGAGATGTTTGGTACCCATTGTTATAAGAAAACTCTACTAGATGTAGGTAGTCTTCTCATTTTGATGGTTTATCCATCACATACATCCTCAACATATCCTCAATCACTTCATTCACCCTCTCTTTTTGTCCATCTGATTTGGGATGATAAGATGTACTAAAATTCAAATTTGTTCCAAATCCATTAAATAATCCCTTCCAAAAATTTGAGGTAAATTTTGGATCTCTGCCAAACACAATTCTCTTGAGTATACCATGTAATCAAGCATTGTTTCTCATATAAACATCAACAATGTTGGCTTCCTTGTGAAGGAGCTTTACTGAAATAAAATGGGCAGCTTTAGTAAGCTTATCCACCATTACCATGATAGAATCATGTTGCTTGTTTGTTATGGGTAGTGTGGTGATGAAATCCATTGTTACAACTTCCCATTTCTATTCAGAAATGAGTAATGGATGTAGAAAACTAATTGGGCGTCTATGCTCAACCCTTACCTTTTGACATTCCAAACATTTGGAAATAAATCAACAACTTTTTTCTTCATTCATGGCCAATAATATTGGCACTTGAAAACTGCAATAATGCCCAACATAAGGTACATTATGCATTTCTCTCAATGCCATATTTTTATTTTCATGGAAGTTTGGTACATAAATTATGCCCATGTATATGATAATTTCATCATTTTCTGGCTTATAGTCTTCCATTTTTTTCTACAAATTACGATGCTGTAATTTTCCCACTAATTGCTTGTATTGAAAATGTGATTTTGTAGCCTCCAAAATTATGTCTTTCAAATTTGATTGGTACATGCTAATGGTTGTAGCATGCAACTCATGTAATCTTCTATTGAGTGCATCAACTGCTTTTTTCTCTTTCCCCTTGATATTTTTTATATCAAATTCATATTCACTGAGAAATTGTAACCATCTACTTTGTCTCGCATTTAGATTTGGTTAATCAAATAAATATTTTAGACCATTATGGTTTTTCCTCAGCTCAAACCTTCTCCCCATGAGGTAGTGCCTCCACTTACTCAAGGCATGCAGTATGGATACCAACTCCAAATCATGAGTGACATAGTGCCTTTCATGCTCCTTAAACTTCCTTGATCCATAACATACAACACACCCATTTTGAATGATGACTCCAGCAAGTCCTTTACATGCATTGGTGCATATGATGAAGTCTTTATTTGGATATGAAATCCTTAGTATTGGAGAACTTGTCAATAATTTCTTTAAGTGTTGGAAACTCTTTTCACAATCCAATGTTGACTGAAAATTCACACCCTTCTTTTGCATGGAAGTTATTGGGTGTGAAATCTTTGAGAATCCCTCAATAAATCTCCCATAGTAGCCTACAAATCCCATGAATGATCTAAACTCTATCACATTATTTGGCACTGACCATCCTTTAATGGATTCTATCTTTTCAAGATCCACTATTATCCTATCCTTTGAAATTAAATGCCTGAAATAATGAATTTTCTTCTGATAAAATGAGCACTTGCTCAATTTGGCATACAACTGATGCTCCCTTAATACTTGTAATACCATCCTCAAGTGTTTTTCATGCTCTTCCTATGACTTAGAATATATAATAATTTCATCTAAAAATACAATGATAAACTTATCTAAGTATTCTCTGAACATACCATTCATTAAACACATGAAGACAACCAATGCATTTGATAACCCAAATGGCACAACTGTGAACTCATAATGACCATACCCTGGTCTCAACGTAGTCTTGTTGATGTCTTCTTCTTTAATTCTTACTCGATGATAACCTGACTTGAGATAAATCTTGGAGAATAGGTTTTAATCTTTCAACTGATCAAAGAGGTCATCGATCATTGGAAAATGATACTTATTCTTCACAGTTACCTTGTTAAACTTCCAAAAGTCAATGCAAAGTCTCAATGTTCAATCATTTTTATTCACAAATAACACTTGGTCACCCCGAGGTGACACACTTAGGCGTATATACCCCTTCCTAAAAAACTCTTCAAGTTGCATTTGCAACTCCTTCAATTTTGGTGTACTCATCCTATATGTAGTCTTGGATACTGGAGCTGCTCTAGGCATCAAATCGATGGAGAAATAAATGTCTCTTTTAGGGGGTACTCTTTGTATTTCCTTAAACATAACTTCAAACTCTTTTAGGACTGCATAATATTCAATATTTGACACCTTATATTTAGGTGTCTCTTCCATAAGTGATGCAAATATTTGACACTCTTTTTTGTAACATTTCTTCAGCTGCAATGCTGAAATTTCTCTGATCGTTAATGCCCTGGGAATTCATTGCACTATCCTTAGGTTCCCTTCCTCATCCAAATAAGTAAATGTCTTGTTATGACAGTCTAGGATAGCATGATGTAGGTCCAACCAATCCATCCCAATTAGATAGTCATAGGAACCTAAAGGCAAGATGTTTAAATATTCTCTGGTGTTCAGTCCATTCATGTCTATAAGACATGACTTAACCATATAATTAACCTTTCTTTTGTCTCCCATATCAAGCTTCACCAACCAAGATTTTTCATGCTTTCTTCTTGGAAAATACAAACTTTCCACCATCTTAAGACTATATAACTATGACTAGCTCCTAAATCGATTAAAATAGCAATGGTTTGGTTGTTGATCATACTTTACACTTCAATAATATGTGGTTGATACTCTTCTTGTTTTTTATCTAGGGATGCATAGATCCTTGGTACATTTCTAACCATGTCCACCACTATTTCAACTTGTTGTAAATTGTGAAAAGTCCTCACTTTTTCACCTCTGTGAGGAAAATCTCTGAATATATGATCTCCTTTACAACCCCAACATTGAATAGGTGGTTGTCTTGACCTTTGAACCCCTATCTCAATTGTTCTGGGTTCTCTAGAATTTGGTTGTCTCTGAGGATTATTTCTGAAGAATGGTGTCTTAGTCCCCTTCTTCCTTTGATCCATCTTAAATTTATTTTTGTCTTCCCAAGCTTTTTAGAAAGTTGGCCTTATTTTTTATTGATCATATAGGCATTTAGCTCGCCTTATGGTCTCCTCCAATGTATTGGGATCATCATACTTTATTTCTTCACTGATGAATGATGAAAATCCACTCAAATACCTTTGAATATTAACTGTTTCATCCTTGATGAAAGAAACATACTTCAGCAGTTCTAAAAAACTTGTTTCATATTCATCTATGGTCATACTCCCAAGCTTGTGTTCAAAGAAATCTTTCATTTTATTGTCATAGTATCTCTTAGTTAAGTATTTATTTTCAAAATATTTCTTGAATTTTCTCCAAGTAACACTTTTCTCTTTAATGTGTTGCAGCTACACAAGCTAATCCCCTTTTCCTTGAGTTGATAGATGAAAATTATTCCTTCAGCATAAGATGAATACTTATGCAATTGAAAATACTTTCTTATGCCCAACAACCATATCTTTGCATCTTCATCCTTCTTGTGCTCACCATAAAATGTACGAGGTTTGATTTTTTACATTTCTCCTCGTACCTCATCAACACCAGACCTATTAAAATTATTGAAAAGGGATGGACTTGAGCTGTTGTGTTATCTCTTATTGGAATTCCTGAGGGAGTGACGAAGATGTATGTTAACACTTATTGTTTTTCTTTTCTCATAAGGAGACTCGTGACTTCCTTATTTACTTGAGCCACTCTCCTTATCCAATTTCTTTTCTATTCTGTTCAAGATCTGCATTAACTTCATGTTGAAGTTCTCCTACTTCTCCTTGGATTTAATAATACTTTCATTATCATATTTATGTGTTTGGAAATCCTTCAAAAAATTATTAATGGTCTCTACCATATTCAAGTTTTCACCCCTTCCTTCTCCATGTCCCTTGGAGTTTGTTCCTTCAATGCCCAAATGGACATCCATCCCTATGATCTCATCTTCCTAGTTGTAAGTCCCTTGTGCATATTTCATTCCTCTGCACTCTATACTGATGTTGTTGACTTTGCAAAATGTGCAACCAACAAAATTTTTCTAGGCTAACCGTTTCAACAATTTCATAAAAATGTGAACCATTCTAGTTCAAAATGCATCATAATTCTTTCTTCTGATTTCCTAAAAATTGAATGCGAGGGTCAATTTTCTAGGTGAATAATTATATTCTACTATCCAACACCTTTCCTTTCCAATGCCTACTTCCATGCTCAATTATAAGTCTTGAGCAAAAAGTTATGGTTATTTAAAAATTGTCCATT
This sequence comes from Picea engelmannii, assembly GCA_009831015.1. NCBI lineage: Eukaryota > Viridiplantae > Streptophyta > Pinopsida > Pinales > Pinaceae > Picea > Picea engelmannii. Next base: position 190,193 of record ML808497.1, on the reverse strand, counting down.
AATTTTTCTGTTCACTCTTCAACTTGATGCATTTTTTCACTATAATTATGCATTTTTGCACCTAATCCATTGGGTTTTAGTAGGATCTCAATTGGGTTTCTTCATTTACATATTTTGGATAGTATGTCCATGTTTCAACTTTTTCTGGGTTCTGGGATACTAGTTACAACCTACTGAATTTCTAGGTCGATTTGTGTTTTTGGTCTAGAATAATACATATACCTTCTTTGCCGTATTAAACATTTCTAACATGCCCATAAATTTAATTCATCTCTAATAATGTCTTCTATGGTTCAATATCTTTCCAATCACTACTTCTGCACCTCAATTTGATTTAGGAGCAAAAAGTTATGGCCCTTCAAAGTTAGTTGGGTCTTAAAATTTATCCTCCATTGTTTGTCATGTCACTTCCTCATAAAAACTTCGTTTGAAGAATAATTTACACCATTAGAAATCTCTCTTCAGACTCTTTCATTTGAGCTATAGAGACAGAGTGTACCTTGGTACACTCTATTCTCATGGTTTTTGAATAGCTAAAAACCTTGTTAAGGGCCTAAAAAATACGCTGCAAAAAGATGACCTTCAAACAATATAAAACGTCATAGAAATTTGTTGGTTTTCTACTCTTGTACTCCATTCAAATGACTTTGTACACACAAATTTAAACATGTACCATCATATTTAGCATGTGCAATGACACCATAAGGTAGCACATGCTCCACACACCTATAACCAATGTCGGTCACTTCTCTGTTGTGCCACTAACTAGTGGGCACTACTTTTGTGTTGGGTGTCAATATCCACCACACACAATTTTGGTTCATGCACTAATAGCTATTGCATGTAATTTTTGTATCGCGCGCTAATATTGTGTGCGCATTTTACTCTATGCGCTGCACCACGCAAAAGTTTAGTATGTCGACACTGCACATTAGTACTCTGCACCACTAACTAAATTGTTGTTCGACATCATATACACTCATTGTGCATGCACTAACAAAATTCCTTTGCGCTCTATGAATATTGTGCACACTACACGCGCCATTATTGTGTGTGTGTACACCATGCGTGCTAGTATTACGCATGTACCACTGAATCCGCACAACATCATGTTAAATTTAGTGCGCACACCCGTGCACCAAAATTTTCCGCACATTAAGCGCACACATCCATGTATGAATATTTTTCTTGCGTTACCATTATGCACCAAAATTTTCCGCGCATTAAGTGCACACATCCATGTACGAATATTTTTCTTGCGTTACCATATGCACTGCAGAGTATCAAATTTTAAGTGAACACACCCACGTGCCAATATTTTCCGTGCAATGTCACTCCGAACTGTGAAATGACAAATTTTAGTGCGCACACCCACATGCAAATATTTTTCCACCTATCACAAGTTTTTCGTGCATCATATATTTTTAGTGCACCCACCTACACAGATTCATTTTTGTGCTTATCAATTCCTCTTGAATTCCACTACAAAAATTGGGGCTTTTGCCAAACTTTTTCCCAATTTTCACCATAGACATTCTGCAACTATGAAATTTGTTCAATTTCATCCTAATAACACAAATTCAACCTTTCCAACAACAAATCATTTTTTATTGGCATTTATGGAACAATTTTTTCCCAAACTCAATTCACGAATTGTGAATTTTAATTGAGTAATCTCGCTCCATTTGTCATGGCTTCACTGTAACTTCGAATTCGACCAATTCCAGGTCAAAATTTGATAGAATAGATATTAAATCAAGAATATCTCAGCACTTGGAAAACTTTCTCAATTTTTCCATGAATTTAACAACAAAAAATTGTGCTTTTTGCAATTCCATGCAATTGCTTCTAATTTTTACCATGGACTCTCTCTAACTTAAAATTTGACCACTTCAAAATCAATCCTCTGTGAAATTTCTCCTCAATTCAACTTTGTCATCCCATCCAGGCTCAGTGTTGAAAACTAGAACTATGATACTATATTGTAACATCCCTAGCATCCAATTGGGCTAGGTCATGTAAATTTTTTTGAAATGTATGCAAACTAAAATATATACACACAGAAAATCATGCAGAACTTTATATATAAAACTCAAAATAGACAAATACATTTTGTAAATGCACAGATTCATATGGAAATAACAATAATATATACATGCAACATAAACAAGAAATACCCATAAATTTAAAGACAATTATAAACCACACATAGGATAAACCCATAAAAATAAACATGTAAATAATAATGTCGTGTGTAATTTAACACACGTTTGACACTTATCTTAGTAAGAATATCACCAACTATGTGCAGACCTTCCACAAACCTCTCAGTCTTAGACCACACTGCTCATCACTCTCAATAGTGGGTCACCCTCAAGATAGGACTAAACTCCACCTGGGTAAAGAGATTCCTAACCAAGTTGGAGTATCTCAAATAATAGGAAATACTTCATCATTGGTACCAATTAAAAATAACAACCTACAACCCCTCATTCCCCACATGCGAAGTGTGCCCCTTCTTTGCTCAATAGTCCCTTAGCTTCCCGATTTCCCTTCCAGGGCTTCAACAACAGGCCAGACATGAAATCTCAGAGCCTTATAGCTTCACCTTAGCACCTTCTAGAAACCAATTCCCGAAAATTCTCACCTAGAGAGAAATTTATCACGGGCGTGACAACCGTCTCTTCAATATACCACATGCCTTACAACCCACTTCTTCAGCCCAACTCCCAAACTAACCAAGTACAAATACTAGTATAGGTACATGTATGGTAATGGTTTAGGTATGGATACAGACACATGGAAGCTCAATGAGTGTGTGTGCATGATGATGGAATGAATGAATGGAAAATGGACTAAGTCCAAACTATAAGTATGCATGTTCCCAACTTGACACTTATCATGTTGGGAGCTACTTTGGCCCACTTGTCCCCATCTTTAGAACATAGGATAAAACAATTATCCATACTTTATACTTTAAGGAATATTAATATAATATTCTTTTTTGTCTTAATCTCCCTAGCTTAGCCCTTTTCCATAACTTTTAGACCCCTCTTTTCCCTAACTAGTGGAGTTTAGTATATTAATGATAAGACATATACAAAAAATAGGCTCTTGAGCCTAATTCAATACATAAGCCTTCTAACTTATAATAACTAGTTCACCAGCCTAAAAACACAACATATACACAAAGGCTCTGTGGCCTCAAAATCGCGGAATATGCACACTTCATCATTTTAATGAGTAGTACATGTGTGCACTATATCATAGAAGGTGCATACAAAAACGATATGCAACAACTCACAAGCTTAAATACATTTGCATTTACATTTATAATTGGGTTCGGCCTAAAAATACTACAACCTCCCCAACAATTCTTAAAAACCTAGTAGATTAAAAAAAAAATGAAAAAATACTAAGAGTCCTCATAGATAAAACAAAGGAAAAAGAATATAAGGTAGCTTATACCTATGCCCTTCTTTCTCGAACCAATTTAGTGAAGACTTGGATTTTAGGACTTGTCCCATATGATTCAACACGATTCAGCACTTTTTTGTCCAGTTAGATTCTTCATCTTTCAACCCAAAATGCACATTTTTTTTGTTCTTCCTCACTTAGTCAGTAAATTTCTTCCAGCTTTGAAGAATTTTGAACTTCTATAAGATTACATTATACCTATAGTTAGTCTTCCAATTTTGGTGTTCGAAAACTCATAACCTTTTACACCATTTAATGGTTCATCTCAACTTTTCTAAGTCATCGTATGTAAACATAACATGCAACAATCTCGTAGAAATCCCCAAAGAGCAGCAATAGGTTTGTGAAATGCATATTATAATATTATCATGTGTAATATCAAGCGGCAGTCATAGGTATATTTCCAAATGTGTACGTCTCGGATTTCAAATATGTGTACACACTAATAATCAAATATCTGTGAGACAGTTTCGAAGGCACATGGGACTGCTATCCCTTTTTTTGTAGAAGACTAGGGTCTAGTAAACAAAAAATAAAACTATAAAGAATGACCTTTCTTAAGAGTTGATGGCATATACCCTGCTTTTAGAATCTCATAACCGAATTTCAAAGCATGAGGGCAGGTCAGAGATTGTGTTGCCGAGCATCTCGTCCAAAAGCGTAGAAATAAGTTTATGGAATGATTATAATATTATCATGTGCAGTGCAAGCGTGACGAGCGTGGGAATATTTCAAACCCGGTAGCTTGGTCTTTCACACCACAGAGATTCTTATAAATATTGACACGCACTTTTGACCCAACAACACAACAAATGCAATTCCTTGCTACTTTGCTCAATTTATTATAACTCGGTCAATTGATAATGGATGTACTTCATCGAAATTAAGATGGATACCATGCCTTTGCTCTCTATATATTCATATTGAAAACTGTCCTAGCGATGTGCAAGAGATTGCGTTGGGATTTTTCTTTGTATCGGTGTTGCAGCTTATTTTCATCGATGGGGAAGAGGCTGTCTAGATTACTACTTTGCTGTAATCAAAACCAATATTCTGACGAGGAGCGAGGAGGTAAACGTCCCAATCAAAAGGAATCGTCCGCCATGAAATCAGAATCGAAGTATTGGGTAGCCTCTAACGAAGAGGAGGGAAATAGCGGCAATGATATGAAATTCAAAGAAGAATATGGTTTAGAAGAAGATGTGGACAAGGCCGCGGAAGCGTTTATTGTAGAGTTCAGGGGGAAGTTGCAGAGGCAGAATACAGCGCAGCTGCTCGAATATGAGACGTATAACGACTATCTGGCAAGAGGTGCGTGAGGAAGCCTCTTCTGTCAGAGTATCGCAGTAGCAATATATATTTATCTCTATTCATATGGACTGTAATTTCATTTTAGCTTCTGCTGGTGAGGCTTAGAATTTAATCAATATTTATACGCAACTCCGTATTGCGTAAGAAATCTTGTATTGAAGCCTTCTGGTCCGTCGTATAATCATGGTGATTTTGGTTCATATTAATTTCGTTACATTAATTTGTTTATATATTTTCCAAAGACGATACTGCAGCAAAATTTAAGCCAGGTTCATTTATGATAAATTTGTAAACGCTCAGCAATATTAAGACAATTAATATTAGTGATTTTATTAAGCCTTAAGGGATCTTGAGGGATCTTATAATTGCTTTGATAATACATTTTAATGAATTAGAAAATATATTTCCTTTTACATGTAATAAAAATTGTTTCACCCAAAATTCTTAATTCTCATGATATCTTTTAATTTTATTTAAATATTTTTAAAATTAAACAAAATTATACATATTTATGGCCTTATATATTCAATATAATGAATGAGGCAGGTTTTTGTTCTACCAAAAGAATCTTAACGAGATATGATTAGGAAGAAAAAGTTCTGGAAGCCCATACAGATTTCAATGGATTAACAAAAATTTATGGTTCTTGGGCTGTGTTAAACATAGATTCAGTCCAACTTCATTTATATTTAAAAAGTGATAGCGATAGAATATATTGCGTGCATATATATGGGTATTTTAAGATTTTGGTAAATATTTTGTAGTATTTTTTAATTGCAGGTCGTCCTGTTTTTTCTTTTCATTTTACCCTGAGCTGTAATGTTCAAGTGCAATGACCTGTCTCGAACTGGATGGCCTTGCATCTATAATTTTGGTAGACTGAAAGGTTGCATGTATGAGTTAGAAATTAATTTCAGAGACCATAGCTGTTTAAAAAACTTGAAGGGCTGCATGTATGAGTTATAAATTAATTTCAGAGACCATAGCTGTTTAAAAAACTTGTTATGGTGTCATTTAAGGCTAGGAATCGGTAGCATTTAAGGCTGGCAATTTGTGGCATTTAAAGCTAGGAATTGGTGACATTTAAGGTGGTGGGATAAAAAACAGCATATATATTTAGTGTTAGGTATATAGAATTAGTGTCCGTGGTAGTACAACAATAGTTTTAGGGTTGCTTGAGGTTTTTTTGGGAGGCTTGATCAAGGTGTTGTTTTTCAAAGTTAAACATTATTGAGAAAGATAGATTTTAACTTTTTTTTTTTTATTGGTCTTTTAAGTATATATAAATATTTTATAATAATATTATGAATTATTGTGCTGGGAATGTTCATTAAATTTAGGGTTTATAGATTTTGAAGAGATTTAAGGCAAAGTGAGTAAGAAGTTCTCAATATAAATATCTTGCTTCCAAACAATTGGTGGTAACCATATTAATATATGTATTTTAGACAAATACAATTAGTTTGAGTAATTATTGTTTAATAGAGTTTATTTTGTGCCTAACTGAGTTAGCTATGTTGTGTTGATGATTTTTACAAAATCAAATCAAATCCCTTGCCACAGAAAAAGACGAATATAGAACTTCATTTTAATTTAAGTATTCAACATATTTAAGTAAAATGCATGATTATTAAGTTAATTGGGTTATTATTAAATTAAATATATTTACTATATATTAAATTTATATTTAATTAAAAAATATTTTATTTTAATTTAAGTATTTAACATATTTAAATAAAATGCATGATTATTAAGGTAATTTGATTATTATTAAATTAAATATATTTACTATATATTAAAATTTAATTAAAAAATATTTTATTTAAAAATACATAAAATAAAAATAATTAATATAATCTCTATAGATATTTATGTATTATATATCGAATATTAAACATATAGATTATAATACCAAGTTTTAAAATTACATAATGTATCAAATTAAAATATTAAAATTATGTAATTTCCAAATTTTCTTAACAAGATAATATATATATTTTTTTAGAGAAAAGATTAACTATGACAACCACATTTATTATTAATTTTTTTATTTATTTTGAAATTCTTCACCTTAACTTAAATTAATTTATTAGTTTGTTACATTCTTTTCTTCCTTCATTACATTTATCTAAAGGAAATAATCTTCAATTCATGCATGTTTACCTCCAAAGTACCCATGCATGTTTATGTGCAAGCAAAGGCAAGGAATCACAAAACATAGCATGAACACACACAACAATGGAGTTCTTGATTTCTTCTTCACATTCACATAGAAAACTGAAATCAAAGTACATGAGATGAGATATTTCTCTAGAATTTTCCATCCTTCACCTACCTAATAATTGCAATTTCACTTATTTTATCTATGCAATTAATATGCCTATCCATCTATCTTTTTAATTCAAACAAATAATAACACATAAATTACATCATTCAACACTCCCCATTAATTTTTACCATTACAAAAATCAATACAAACAATGCCTAAATGTTGTTTGTGAAATTCAAAAGTATTTCTTCCTAATGGTTTGGCTAACATATCTGCTAATTGTTCTTTTGAACCACAAAAATATAGCATGATGCTAGCATTGTTAAAAAACTTGCAGATAAAATGATAATGAGTGTCAATGTGCTTACTTTTGCAGTGAAACACATGATTCTTAGATAATGCAAGTGTTGAATTGTTGCCACAAAATATAGGAGTTGGTTCATTCTCTTCATGTGCAAGATCACTAAGGATCCTTCTCAATCACACTTCATGACAAGTTGTTAAATTTCCTGCCACATACTTTACTTTTGTTGAACGAATTGTGATAACAAGATGTTTCTTTGAATCCCATGGAGTTAAACCTGTACCCAATAGAAAGGCATACCTAAAGGTATTTTTCCTATAATCAATGCTACCTACAAAATCACTATATGTATATCCAATAAGTGAATCATCTTCTAAATTGGAATACCAATTTCCATAATGTGTTGTACCTGCAATATACCTCAAAATTTATTTTCTAACTTTCCAATGAAATATTTTAGCATATTCCATAAATCTCGAAATTAAGCTCACTGCATACATAATATATGACCTCATAGTTGTAAGGTACATGAGGCTTCCTACAAGACCCTTATAAAAGGTATAATCAATTGATGTTCCTTCATCTTGCTTACTTTGTTTTGTACCTATTGCAATGGGTGTATCTGTTGGCTTTCATTTGTTCATTTTGAACCTTTTCAAAATATTTGTGACATATTTTTATTTTTTTGTAAGTTAGGATTTGTATTAAAAACTGCTAAGCAGAAAAATTACATTTGTCATGCTATCATAGGAGGATATGACAACATTTCCCTTGTGGGAAACCAATGCTACCATCTGGCCATAAATTCATAATGTCCATGCAAAACTTATAAAAATGTAAAAAACATAGGGAGAAAGGATATAGATCTAAAGTTCCACGCAGGGCAGACGTTTTGTAGGCTAGACTGTACATAAACAAAACCAAAAAGCTAGACTATGCTAAGATTGAAAATTTCTAGATCTAAGAAGCCACGTAGGGAAAATATCTTCTGAATTAGACTATCTGAATCCATAAAATACACAGGAAACCTAAGCCAAAAAGAGCTAGTCACTGTTTGGGTCGAGCCTCTTCTACAAGATAACCTGTCAATCCTACCCGATGTCTCTGCCAAGCTTGCCTCTATTCAAGATAACCTGCCTGACGTCCTAAAGAAGAGTCATCAGAAGATTCTCTCAGTGCATCTGCCCTTTTTCCTTGTTTTACATCTCGTTGATGACACCCTTGATGTCCTCGATTCCTCACTTGATTGCATCCAAAGACTCCTCAAGAGCGTTCCTTCCTATGCAGTGAGAGAAAGCACAAGCATGCAGAAGAGGTTGAGGTGAGTCAGAGGAAGAAGTGGGGGAGTCAAAACAAGGTATGGGGGAGGACAAAGAGGAGAGAGGAACTGACAGAACATTGGAGGTGGCAGTGATGGGAGGTGGTGGTGGAGGTTGCTGAGTTGGCGACAAAATGAGCCTTGGAGTGAAGCTGAGGGAGTTACCATGACTGTCAAACCATTCAAATAGGCAAGGATAAGGAGACGACAATGGAGGAAAATGAGGAGTGGTGGCTCGAGGAGGAAAAGTATAAGTGAAGTAAGGAGTGGGAACGATGAGAGGCTCTTGGGTGGAGACACACTCCGGTTCTTCAGGAGAGCTCAGACAAGCCTAGTGGCCACGACCTCTCGTGCTCCTTCCTTTAGCAGCATATGAGGTCGCACCCCTTTTTGACTTACCTCTAATTCAAGGCATCGAGAAGGCCACCTGAAACTAGATGAGGAGTGAGTGGAAGATGTGAGAGTTGTTTCTCGAAGGGCATGAGACCATCCAGATGCAGAGGCAATGACTAACCGGAGCAGAATTGTTAGTCACAGAGAGCTAAGTTTACTGCAAAAGCTCGAGCCACAGGAGAAATACTGGACCAAATTTCAAAGGAGTCCAAGACTCTGGAGGCCAAGGGCTCGAATGAGCCATGGCGCTCCATAGAGCAGGCCTAAAACCACCATGACGAGAAGGGTGATGGGACTGTGAATGCATATAGCCCATTACTATTAACGTTCCCATGAAAAAATGTGCCAACACATTAAATCAAACCAAAGTTGAATGAATACCGAGGATAGACGACCGAGGCTTTAAATTCATGAATTAATGGTGGAGGTTGAGTGCGCTTGAGCTTGCTCGAGGTGGTGGGAGGATAGAAAAAGTGTCCTCCACGCTGGTTCTCAGCCCATCATATTCGTAAGCACCCCATCCAGGAATCTGTGGCATATTTTCAATAGTAAACAAAAATTCATTTTTCATATTGCTCAACTTCAATTCCTAGAAAATATTTCAGAAGATCAAGATTGGTCATTTCAAATTCACTTTGCATGGCTTCTTTGAACTCATTGAACAAAAAATTTCCTGTATAAATCATGTCATCAACATAGAGACAAACTATCAAAATATTACATTTTTAATCTCTTTTGGTGTAAAGTGTAGGTTCATTGTTTCTCCTGTTTAACCCATTGTTGAGAAAATCAAAATCAATGCGATTGTACCAAGATCTTGGAGATTGCTTCAAACCATAAAGTTCTTTCTTCAATCTGTACACCTTGTAGTCTTTACCTTTAATATGGAATCTTGGTGGTTGATCCACATAAACTTATTGCTATAAAATTCCATTTAGAAAGGTTGATTTAACGTCCATTTCATAGATTGGCCAATTGTTTTCAGTTGTAACTCCTAAAACTGCTCTGACAATATCCAAACATGAAACTAAAGGAAATGTTTCTCCATATTCAATACAGGGTCATTGAGCAAACCATTTTGCTACAAGTATCTCCTTTTTTCTTTTCTATTTTTCCTTTCTCATTGAATTTTTTCTTATACACCCATTTAACTCCAATGTTGGTTTTACTTGTAGGGAGATCCACAAGATCCCATGTGTCGTTTCTTTCAATTGGTTCAATTTATTCATTCATTGCATCAACCCATTTTTATTCTTTGATTGCTTCTTCAAAGTATACTTGTTGATAGGATAACATATAAAAGTGTGGTTGTTGATCCACATCACCATTCTTCTCATAAATTTCTCTCAAGATTCTTGTTTTCTAGTTCCTCAAATTTTCTATAGTGGGATCTAAAATATTGCTAGAAGAAGAAGATGAACTATGCTCTCTTTATTCTCCTTGGCCTTGTACTTGCAATATTGGAAGTATTGGTAGAGAATCATGTTGTCGTGTAGCTTCCACTTGTTTATATTCCTGTATAGAAGGAATATGATCTACAAGTATTTCACTTGTTTAGTTATCCCAAGATTTATTTTCTTGAAATTTTACATCTCTTCTTACTATCAATTTCTTGGTAATAGGATGATACAACTTATATACTTTAGATTGTTCCTTATATCCAACAAATATGCATTTTTTACTTCTATCATCAAGCTTTCTCCCCATCTCTTCAAGAACATGTGCATAAGCTACACAGCCAAAAAATTTAAAATGAGAAACACTTGATTTCATGCCACTCCATGCTTCTTGAGGGACTTGATTTTCCAAACTTCTAGTTGGTGACAAATTCAAAGTATACATTGAGAAAGCCACTTCTTCACTGGAGTATTCATTTGAAAAAAAAATGGCCTTCAACATGCTTCTGGCCATAGTCATTATTTTCTAATTTTTCCTTTCAGCTACTCCATTTTGTTGTGGAGTGTATCTTGTGGTAAAGTGTGTCTTGATCCCATGCTTCCTGAAATATGATGCAAAGTATTTGGAGTCATACTCACCTCCTCGATATTATTTGAGTACTTTGATTTATTTTCCACTCTGTTTCTCTGTCAAAGATTTAAATTATCTAAATTTTTCAAATGTCTATGATTTGTGCTTGAGAAAACAAACCTAAGCTATCCTGCTAAAATCATCAATGAGTGATAGAAAATAAAAGTTGTCTCCTATTGACTGAGTTTGCATTGGACCACAAAGTTATGTATGCACTAACTTGAGGTGTTTTTTTTTCTCTATAGGAAGCATTGGGAAAACTTTCCATTTGGTGTTTGGCCAAACTACAACTCTCATGAGAGTTTTTTTGTTTATTTATAATGGTGATCCAGATTATTTTCGGCACAAAATGAAGTAGATAAATTACAATGAAATACTCATGAAATTTTCTAGAAATGGAGAAATACAACAATACTTGATTTCTATTAATGAAAGAATTGTAAATAGACTGTAAAAATATAGAGTGCAAGACTTGCTAGAATAGTAGCATGTTTATCTTTAGGAAGAGATGTAAAAGCTATGCTCATTCTCTAGAAGATGATTACAATGAGGATATGAAGACCTTTTTATAATAAACATGAATTCCAAAACCCTAGACATCAAAAACCTAACCCTAGGAGATGAAACACCAAAAGTCATGTGGGCCCTGTTTGGGTAAGTTAGTACATTAACTTCTTGGGGTCGTAAATTTTGCATACAATCTCTGTTTTAGGCACATGATAGCACGTTGGAAGTGTATTTTAGAGAAGTATACATGATTCCATGAAACACTTACTATGTCTACAATTTGAATGTCCCACTCCAAAATAACATTGTTTAGGGTCCCAAACTGGCCCTGGAAGTACAACAAGATGCGTTGACATGAAAACATACAAAATAAACCAATTGGATTAGGTGGGAGGCCAGCAGTATCCATCTGGAAGATGTGTAGGGATTTAGATAGCCCCATAAGTATAGAACCCACAATTACAAAAAAGTGCAAAAGACCATGTTGAACTAAAAATTTACAAGAGGAGCCAATTGAAATAGGTGGGTGGCCATAAATATCCACCTAGATCAATCCTCCTCCTTTAGGAAGAAATGGTCTCCATTGCGTTGAGTGTCGAGGGAAGAGGGGAAGGAATTTTATGAATATGAATCTTGGTGAGCTACGTTCCTTGTTGGAGAAGTTGTGTTGCTTGGCTTGTGGAAGACTGTCACAAACCTATTACTGGAGGGGTTGAATATGTTCCACCAACCTATTGTCTTTGGTTTTGATGAGACAATGTATAGGCACCATTGTAGGTGAGGAAACAATATCTTCTTTCTCTTCAAAAATCTGGTTTTGCTGGATAGAAGGTATTGAGGCTGCAATGGTTGTAGTGGTATTTTGTGAATCCTTTGAATAGAATATGAAGATGATGAATTTTGCAGCATGAGAGATTACCTTGTATCACTGTTTTGGTGGAGCAGTAGTCGAAGCTATTTCTGGTATCCTATAGAGCTAATCTCCCAGATTAATAATGACACTAAGGGGTCTAGACTCATCGACAACATGACGTTTCCACATATACGGTTGGCCCAAAGCAACATTGCAAACATCAAGAGGGGAAACATCACACACTACCTCATCCTTGAAGGGATGGATTCCATAAGATAGGTGGCATTGTTGGCTGACACAAAGATCTCATCCCTAGTGAAGCCACTTGATATTGTATGGTTGGAGGTGTGGTGCTGTCGACAACCCCAACTATTTGATGAACTTATCTGAGATGAGGTTCTTCTGACTTTTTTATCAACAATAAAATGCAATGGGGTCCCCTTCACCCACATATGTGAATGGAAGAGGTGCTCCCCCTCTTTATGATCTACTAGTTCTTCTAGTTGAATTGTTGTGGTCACAACAACAACAGTGGGGTCTACGTCAATGAGTTGTCTGTTTTCAATTTTCTGGATTGGATTTTGAATCAAGGTTCAACTTTGTGTATTTGGCCTTGGCCACCAATGATTGTTTCGAGTGACATTCATCGGTGTTGTGTGAGGGGATTTTGTGGAAGTCACACCACTTCCCAGTGTCAATATTCATCTTTCCTTTACCCTTCATGTCTTGTGTATTGAACAGTTTTTCTAAAGTCTGTTGGTTAGGGTGATCTCTACCATGATTTGGTTGTTGCAGATTTGCAGACCTGAATTCCCATTTGTTCAGGTGCCTAAATTTATGCTCGATTTTGACAGCATATCGATAGGAAGCTCCTAATGATGATATGTTTAGGAAATTCATTCTGGTTTGGATGTATCTATGCAGAGCCCCATGATATTTTAGAACCAAATGTCACTCAGAGTCTTTGATACTCATCTTAGTGCGTGAGGTATTGAAGGTATTTATGAACTCCCACATTGTTTGGCTCTTCTCTTGACGCATTGTGGTCCATCTCATGTACTCGTCTTCATAGTTATCAACATGACAGTACTATTCTTTGAACACATCCACAAAAAAATCCCAAGTAGGCTCGACCCCATATATTCTAGATTCCTTTGTGGAACTTTGTTGCCAATAAGTTTCCCACCAATATTTTACATGGGGGAGAGCCTTGAGGAGTGCGAAGGTGATTTTTTACCTCTCAAAGTTTTTTTGAACAAAGAAATACTCTTCTAATAGATTTAACCATTTTTCTAGGGAATCCACATCCATCTAACCTTCAAATATGAGAATATCAAAATTAACATGTACCTTGAAAGGAGAGGTTCTTCCAAAATGGCCTCTTGATGAATATGTGTTTTTTTCTATCGACGGGTGTTGAAGGATGTGTTCAAAATTATCCATTAGTTCGTCCCTCTGTAACGCGAGAGCTTTCCCAAGAAACACGTTAATAAAATCTTATTCTCCGTCATTTTTCTTTTCTACTACCATTGAGGGTTTATTGGGCGTCCGAGAGTTATTTTCCTCAAGAGAGGCCAGTTTGAGACCGAATTGGATATAATCGGACCTCGTCCAGGACATGATATGAAAAATGATCAAGAGCAGGCTACTCTGATACCATTCATCCAGATTATTTTCATCACAATATGAAGTAGTGAAATTACAATGAAATACTCATGAAAATGGAGAAATACGACAATACTTTATTTCTATTAATGAAATAATTGTAAAGAGACTATAAAAATACAGAGTGCAAGACTCGCTAGAATGGTGGCAACTTTATCTCTGAGAAGAGATGTGACAACTATGTTGATTCACCATAAGATGATTACAATGAGGCTCTGAAGGCCTTTTTATCATAAATATGAATGTCAAAAACCCTATACATCCAAAAACCTAACCCTAGGAGATGAAACACCAAAAGTCTATGGGCCCCATTTGGGTAAGTTAATACATTAACTTCTCGGGGTCATAATGTTTTCATACGATCTCCATTCTAGGTGTGTGATATCCCATTGGTAAGGTATTTTAGAGAAATACACATTATGTCATCAAACTGTGACTCCATCTAAAGTTTTACTGTGGCACACAAAAATAACATTGTTTAGTGATCCAAAATAGCCTTGGAAGTACAACAAGATGTGTTGACATGAAAACATACAAAATAGGCCAATTGGATTAGGTGGGAGGCCACCAATATCCACCTATAATATGTGTAGGGCTTCAAACAACCTCGGAAGTGTAGAACCCACAATTAAAAAGAAGTACAAAAGAACGTGTTGATCTAAAAACTAGCAAGAGAAGCCAATTGGAATAGGTGGGTGGCCATCAATATCGACTTGGATCAAATGGGAAAACCTTTGACCATACATTTCTTATATAAAATACTGAGATTGCTAAATGGTAAATGGTAATATCTAATATTCCACAACCAAGTCTCATCTGATCTTGACACATTTTGGGAATATGATTGTGACAAATTTACGTTTCTCAATATCGAAGGAAGCATTTTATTTTTGGTCATTTGTATTGTAGCTATGATTTCCTTACTCGATGGTTTGTCCAATATTGTACACTTGGAACCATAAAAAATGACTCTATAAACATGTTCATTCATCTGAGCTACACTCATTAGATTATGTCTAAGACTAGGTACATAACAAACATCATGAATATCCTTCTTTTCATCTTTCTTGGTCAATATAGAAATTATAGCCTTGCCTAAAACTTTATTTTGATAATCACCTCTCAATTTAATTTGAGATGTGATAGAGCTATCTAAACTAGAAAAAAATATGTGTTACCTATTGTATGATTGTTGCAGCCACTGTCCAAAAACCAAAGATCATGATTGTTGCTTGCTTCTTCTGTAACTTGACATGAGAAGAACATTGATTCAAATGTTGGTAACATTTTTTGTGCCCCTCTTCAGATATGTTTTCTTCTTTCTGCATTCACTTTCGTAGTGACAAAATTTCTTGCAATAATAGCACTGGATCCTTGATTTGTCAGTTCGTATTGATTGATTAAAGTTTTTTCCTCTCCCCCTTTGGTTTTGAGAGTTCTTTTGTTCTGACTTTCACTTTGTTGTGAACATTTTGAAGTTGACCTCTCCGTCATGTGCCTCGTCTACCTCTACTTATGGAGGCCTACGACGAGAATGCATTCACCAAATATTAAGTATTTTGACTAACCTATTTTCATGGGTTAACAGAGTTCTTCAACTATGAGTGTTGATAGGTCTTTCGACTCTTCTATGGAAACTATGACCATATTAAACTTATCAGAAATTCGACAAAGTACCCTCTCAACAAAATTATGCTCTTGAATGTCTTCTCCATACATGTACAAATGATTCAGGATGCCCGTGACGTGTGTCATAAAATGATCCACAAAATCGCAATCCTTCATCTCAAGAGTATAAAAATTCTCTCGCAACTTTGCATTTTTTATTTTATTTGTGCCTTGATAGGCAATTTGGAGAATATCCCATGCATATTTGGCATGATTTGTTGCTACGAATTTGGGGAAAATTTACTCTTCTAACCCTCGTTGAATGAGCCAGATAGATTTGTTGTCCGTGCACATTTCTTTCCACATTCTTCATTTCTTGTAGATCCATCAGATCTGGTTCCTTGAACCCATTAACTACTGCTTCCCAACAATCTTTGGGATCATACAATTTTTTTCATTTTTATGAACCATCCATCATAATTCTTACCGGTTAAGGTTGGTCCTCGTGACAACATTGGACTGCTGCTAGATGTCATGAATTTGTTGTGGACAGTCGGCTCCGACTCCCCGTTACTAGCTTAAAACTTGAGAAACATGGATTTTTCTATGTCAAAACAAAAGAACCCAAAACGTTTTCTTGTCTGGTCGATTTTTCTCCTATGTCTAGGTGTGACCAGAGAAAACCGTGTGCTAAGGGTGACCGGGTGATAAAAGAGGTTTGGTCGCGGCTCCTAAACTAGCTAGTGGTGACCGAAATGGTTATGTCCCATCGTCTACAAATGAAGGGGGCGACCCAACTCTAAAACGCGATTT
>ML808497.1:142882-162637 GCA_009831015.1 Picea engelmannii | reverse complement strand
GCCATTGGTCTTTGAGGTGCATGGGAGAGAGTCTCATGTGTGTAGACTGAAGAAGGCATTGTATGGGCTGAAACAAGATCCTAGAGCTTGGTATTCGAGGATAGATGCCTATTTGCAACAGTTGGGTTTTGAGAAGAGTGAGGCGGATCCCAACCTATACTTCATTTTGGTTGGAGATGATCCTCTCATTCTTCTGTTGTATGTGGATGACCTTTTTATTACAGGGGCAGAGAGACTCATCAACAGCTGTAAGGAAAGCCTTGCTTCAGAGTTCGAGATGATATACATTGGACTGATGCATTACTTTTTGGGATTGGAGGTTTGGTAGGAGCCTGGACACATCTTCCTGGGACAGGGGAATTATGTGTGTGATATTCTGAGCAGATTTTAGATGGGGGATAGTAGGCCCATGAACACTCCCATGATTACCAACTGGAAGAAGCTTCATGCTTCTGAGTCACAGTTGGTGGATTCCACTTTGTATCGTCAGTTGATCGAGTCATTGATGTATTTGGTCAATACGAGGCTAGATATTTGTTTTGCTGTCAACACTCTCAGTCAGTTCATGGTGGAGCCAAGGAGAGTGCACTGGGTGGGAGCAAAACATGTGCTCAGGTATCTTTGTGGTATGGTAGATTATGGTCTGGACTATCATAGAGGAGATGGAGTTCGTCTGATTGGCTATACAGACTCAGATTGGGTAGGATGTGTCAGTGACAGGAAAATCACTTCAGGGTGTTGCTTTGGATTGGGATCAACAGTTGTGTCTTGGTTTAGTCGTAAGCAGAAGTCAGTGGCTTTGAGTTCGACAGAGGCTGAGTATATGGCAGCTAGTCAGGCTATTTGTGAGGCCCTTTGGCTTCACAAGATGCTGATTGGATTGTTCGGTGTGTAGTTGAGGCCTACCGTGATTTACTATGATAATCAGAGTTGCATTAAACTCTCGGAGAATCCAGTTTTTCATGACCGGTCTAAGCATATCGAGATTCGGTATCACTTCATCCGTGATTATGTTCAGAGAGGAGCTGTGGAGCTATAGTACATATCTATTGAGGAGCAGGTTGCAGACATACTCACCAAGGCATTGAACATGGGAAATTTTGTATTTTTCAGGGACAAGCTTGGAGTGGTGAGTAACACTTTCCTCGGTATGAGGGAGTGTTAAATTTTTAATTAAAATAATGTACCAAGGCAAGTGTTTCTCTTCCCTAGGCGCCTTAGGGGGAGAAATTGCCGAATATGGGTCTTAGTCAAATTAATTTGTGAGATGCAAATTAAAATATAACTTTATGATTAAAGTGAGGGTGAGTGAAGAGACACCAAATCTCAGCCACCCATCTAATCTAATCTCAGTTGTTAGATTAGAAAACTCCTCACCTTCCCTCATGAGGTTGATTAAGGCAAGTGGGCGCACCCATTCTTAGGTAAGAAGAAAAAAAAATTGATGCAACAAGAGTCTTGTTGAGAGAGCAAGAGACTTTTGGTGAGATGCCAAGAGAAAGGGAGCTGAAGCATTCTTGTTGAGAGAACAAGAGAGAGCAAGAGAGAGGTCGAGTTGAAGAAAAGAGATAGCAACAACAATTTCTGGGAGCACTGGCATGCATTCCAAGGTTGCCGAATAGCATTGAGTGGCACAGAAATTGAATCTTAGCAGAGTTTTTGACACAAATTTCGTGACAGTCCGTACAACATTAATTGCCGTACTGATGTACGAATTTCTGGTTCATAAATTGAGGAGCAAAGCTACAGGAATGTCCAGATAAGTTTGTGTAAATATCTGAAGATGAATATGCTGTAAAATAATTTCTCAGAAGCTCATAAATAATACAAATCCCTCTCACTCATTTTCCCCTTTTGGGTTTTTCCAAGGTCGAAGTTAGACCAAAATCTTTGTGTCTATATTTTCTGAGTTTTGCATATTGCTGATATTTTATTTTTGCATTGAAAACGATGTTCATAATCCTCATGTTTCAGTTCTGAAATTTATTTTCTGTTAAGTTTTTATATGCTGAAACACCAGGATGTAGCATATGCTGAAACATAGTTTTGAGTCTTATGTTGAAACACCGTTGTGAGCAGATGCTGAAACACCAGGATGTAGCATATGATGATGTTGAAATGCCGTTGTGAGCAGATGCTAAAACACCGGTCTGTAGCATATGCTGATGCTGAAACATTGTTGTGAGCAGATGCTGAAACACGAGGCTATAGCATATGCTGATGCTGAAACACCGCTATGAGAAGATGCTGAAACACCAAGCTGTAGCATATGCTGAAACAGTGATGAAACTGAGTTTGGCATTTAAATTTGACTGAAAAATCAGAGAGACTGAAACTGGGTTGGGATTTTAGAAAAAATTAACACCAACAACCTCCATTGGATCCTAATTGAGGACTTCAACGTCATCACGACACTTGTGGAAAAAAAGAGAGGCACCAAGAGATTGGATAGCGATCCAAAAGACTTTTCATCTTTCATTGACATAGTCGAGATGGTGGACATCAAAACCAATAATGGCCAGTTCACATGGAACAACAAATGGATAAATCACCATCAGATAGCGATGAGGATAGACGGATTCTTGGTTTTAGAGTCCATCATTCTACAGGGTTTAAATTTAGACTGCAACATCCTCCCCTAGGGGGGTTCATACCACTCACGAGTCCAATTGGAAGAAAACTTCCAAACCACACCGAATAATAGACCTTTTAGATTCAAGAAATTTTGGATCGACCATCCCACCTTCAAGGAGAAAATCAACCAATGGTGGCAGGAGCAACAACCGGAGAAAGGGACAAGGATGTTCAATCATTATAAGAAACTCAAGGAATGAAACAAGAAAATATTTGGAAACATAAACCAATATATATATATATATATATATATATATATATATATTGAAGATAGAATGAGGAAACTTTAGGAAATATGCATAGACGAGGGCTATACAGAGGATCAGAAAAAGGAAGAGATCCAAATGACCGAGGCATGGGAAACAATATTTCAACAGGAAGAGACTCTATGGCACCAAAAGTCCATAATCAGGTGACTAAAGGAAGAAGAGTGGAATACAATGTTTTTTCATAGAAGAACCATTGCTAGAAGAACCTGCAACAAAATCCCAAAAATTTGGGATCAGGATGGGATCGAGAGAGATTCCCACAAGGATATTGAAAATATAATGGTAAATCACTTCCATGGGATAGCCTAGGAACTCAACCAAGATCGACCATAACGCAACACATCCCTAGGTTAGTTACCGAGGAATCAACCTAAACAAACCCACCGCTAAGGGGGAAATTAACCAAGTGGTATAGGAGATGCCCAATGGAAATGCCCCAGGTCCAGATGGTTTCACAACGGAATTCTTCAAAGAATGTTGTAAAGTGGTCAAACACGATGTTTATGGGATGGTGGAAGAATCTAGATGCCTGGCCTCCATTCTGAAAGTGTTAAGTGCCACAATGATTACTTTAATCCCCAAAGAAAATGAATCAAGGACCCCAAACCACTACAGACCCATATCTTTATTCAATGTGGTTTACAAGATAATCTCCAAATTCATAGCCAATAGATTGAGACCTCTCCTACCCACATTGATTTCACATGAACAGGCGGGTTTTGTAGAAGGGTGACAAATTTTGGACAACATCATCCATGCCCATGAGCTGATACACACACTGAAAATCTAGAGGAGAGGGGGGATGATAATGTAACTTGACCTAGAAAAGGCTTATGACAAAATTAGCTGGAACTATATGGTCAAGACTCTGGAATATTTTTCATTTGTGCAAGATTTGATCAACTAGATTTTCATCCTACTCTCAACAACAAGTTACTCGCTCTTTATCAATGGAGCCCCATCCAAAACCTTGTGGCCTTCAAGAGGCATTAGACAAGGAGACACACTATCACCTTTCATGTTCATTTTGATGATGGAAGGACTCGGTAGAAGCATAAAAAGTGAAACTTCAACAGGAGAAATAACATGCATCAAACCTTTCAAAAAATGCCCTACCTCCACACACCAACAATTCATTGATGACACATTACTTCATGGCACATCCATGGTCAAGGAAGAGAAAGCCTATAAAATAATCTTAGAAGAGTTTGGGGAAGCCTTAGGAGCGAAGATCAATCACTCCAAATCCATGATCTATTTCTTCAATACCAACCCAACAATTCAAAGAAACCTGGCAAATATTTTGAGGTTTGAACACAAAATGATCCCAACGAAATAATTGGGAATACCCTTGATACATAGAGCATGCAAAATGGAAACATGGGAAGGAGTGATCAACAAACTACAAAAGAGGGTCAAAAAATGGACTTACAGATCCCTCAACCTAGCGGGGAGACTTATCCTAACCAAAGTGGTTCTATAAGCAATTTTGACCTATCTGATGTCATTGTTTCCCATTCCCAAAGGAATACTCCAAAAAATAAGAGCCATACAAAGGGACTTCCTATGGCAAGGAGTAGAAAGCAAGAAAAAATAGGCCCTTGTGGCCTGGGAGAAGGTTTGCAAACCAAAATGCAAAGGAGGTCTGGGGTTACAAGACCCACAAGTAACCAACGAAGCCTATGGGGTGAAACTCTGGTGGAGATGGGTCAAAGAAAAGTCAACACTAGGAAACCCCCTGGAAGGCCAATTATTCCCCAAACATCAACGACTAGGATCAAATTTATTTTATCGGAACAAGGGAGGGATCAGCCATATGGAATCTAGCCTGGAACAACAAAATCTTGATCCATAAACACATCTTATGGGAAGTGAGGAATGGTAAAACAACCATATTCTAGGAGGACGCGTGGCAACAGGAACCCAGAATGGAAAATCCAGACATGGTGGAACTCAAACAGAATATGACCACGTAAGAAAAAATCAAAATCCATCACTACTAGAAACAAGAAAATGATCGTGATAGATGGAGGGTTTGGGACAAACTCAATCCAAAAAACCGAGATCAGATCACAACAATAACGAAAGAAGTGGAGGAGGAATTGGGGAAAAGGAAAATTGTAGTCTCAGAAGAAGAGGACCAACTAAGATGGGGCAGGAAAAATGGTGGGGAATTCAACTTAAAAGAAGGTCGAAATTACATCGCGGACCAGGACCAAGAAGATCCAGTGCAACAATGGGGAAATATTTGGGGCAACCCTCACTCACAAAAAATCTAAATGTTCAAATGGCTAGTACTTCACAACGGAATTCTAACCTGGGAAAACCTAAGGAAAAGGGGTTTCATAGGCCCATCACGATGCCACCTCTGTCAAGCTAAGGAAGAAGCATTGAATCACCTCATTGATGAATTTAATTACACATCAAAGATCTAGGATTGGGCGGAAGGCATCTTTCGCTAGTCCAATAGTACCCAAGGTAACATCAGCACAACCATCAATAACTGGAATGAGAGTTACAACGAAAATGAAATGGTGAACCTCTGCTGGAATATCATGCCAAGAATGATCATTTGGGAAATTTGGAAAGAAAGGAACCAACACATCTTCAAGAATGAAAGCCTTCCGGAAGGGAAACTCAAGCAAGCAATAATATCACAAATACGAGAAGTGGTGCAGAGCCACAACTGCTAGACTGGAAAAGTGCAACTCATGGGCCAAGACTCCTGAATCCTGGATGATTTTCACCTAAAATACGGGTGCAACAACAGACAGGTAGGGCGAATACCTCAACTCCAATTAGGAGAGCGCAACTAGACACCACCTCCTACAGGGTCCCTCAAGTTAAATTTTGATGGGGCGACAAAAGGAAACCCAAGAATGATGGGGATGGGAGGGGTGATCAGAAATAGTGGTGGTAACATAATCCGATTGTATACTGGGAGTATGGTAAATTCAACCAACAACGCAATGGAGTTTGGAGCCCTAGAGATCGGTCTCTGAATTCTAAGCCGTGAAACAATGACCAACACTACCATGGAAGGTGAATTCACCTTGGTCATCAACACGGTGAAGAGACTCCAAAATGGCACCAGAGTGGAAAAGGTTCAGAGACACTAGTGCTTGGCACACACCCTACAAAAAATCCAAGAGTATCTACAAATGATTAACACAGTGGAGTTGCGCTGGGTATGCAGGTCAGTAGATGGACTGGCATAAATAATTGCCAATGAGGGGGTTAGCAAGGAAGGACCAGAACTAGATACTACCTAAATCAACATCCTAGAAGGACAATTCAGAATGGACTGCATCCAACTAGTGACAAAAGATTGTGGCAGCAACTTAAGCAAGGAAGGTCACATCGAGGAGGGCAACGAAAGACCCAGTAGAAGGCACGAAGGACCCGTGTAAGATATGAGTTCCCAACACTCGACCACTAATCACAATGCAGGATCAGATAACACAATAGGTGAGGGTACGACAATAAGGTCATGTGAACAGTAAGATTTGTAGGGAAAGACCATGGGAAAATATCAGCGGCAAGAAGTAGGTAGCGAATGATGTAAGGCAAGAGGGATTGACACAAACTAGTATCGACCCACCACACCAAAGACCAGGTATGAGGAGTTGCATAGTAGGATATCAACCGAGCAGGAGCAAGGGCCTGTACTGGGATAATGAACGAGTCATCATGATCATATGTACTGTGATGGGGAAAAAGGACAAGAAGGTTCACCTCTATGGGCAGACCATGATTGGAAGGACGAGCCCAGAGTAGGGAAGGTTCAATAAGAGAAGAAACAACATAAATAGATGCAAACAAAAGAGCGCAATTGCAAGGGCTACCACAGGCACAAGGGTAGGGAAAGGAGGAACCGCTGTTTAGACAAGAACACATTGAGAATCCAGTAAAGCAACTACCATAGACCATCCACGATGGTGTAAATGAAGCGAACACACAACACAAGAAACCCCCTACGGAAGGTAACTCTAAATAATCCTCAGCGGGTTTCAAGGATGGAGAAGGTGGAAAAAGACGCAGAGGGCACCTTTCATACTTTGGTTGCACCAAAAGGAAAGGCAACCATTACTCGGATGGAAAAGGAAGTGAACGAAAACACAAGGGAAAAACATTGGAGGTTCTGACTCAAGAAGCGGACTCGGTAATTGACCCAAGAGTGACGTAGCCCAACGAAACCCTCTACAACAAAACGATGGAGATGGTTTGGCAAACAAAGATTCTGATTGGCAAAGTGAGCTCGAAAAGGGAGGAGGCCAGACGAGAGAACAACATGGAACACACGAAACTACTGAACGAAATCTTGAAGCACCTCAGTGGTTTGGAAACCATTACCAAACTGCTAGTTGAGGTCGAGAAGGACCAGAAATCCCGAATGGAGCAGTTGGCTGCTCAATTCCACCTCTACCTATGCTACATCCATCACATGGACATCATGCTAGTTGATGAGAATGGAGCACCAACACATATAAGAAAGACTTGCACGATCTCCCAAAAGAAGGAGAACAAGGGCCAAGTGGATGAAGGAAATAAACATATCATTATCCTTGATTAGTGTGTGGTTAGTCTATTGTCAAATCAGTCGGGTCAGTCCCGTGTCAGTCTCATCTTCTAGTATTTTGTTTTTGTTTTTCATGTTTGTTGTGCTTATCTTGTCAAAAACTAGATATGGTAGGAATAGGTTGGTCTCCCATGGTGGAAGTCGAGTCATACCCCTTGTTTTTCTTCTTCAAAAAATGCAACTCGAGAACCTATGACCTGGTTTGTTTTTTGATAGACTAGGGAGTTCCCCTTTTTTGTATCATAACCCTCCTTTAGTAATATAGGCTCTTAAACTCACTTACAAAAAAAAAGATTGAATTGTATGAATCAAGAAGATGAGGGAAGCTCATCCTCCTCCCCTTTCACCATGGAAACTACCTATCTATAATGTGATTATTGTTTTCAATAACTTTCAATTTTATGTTGCTTGTGCAATATGTTTCTCTTAGATGGCCGCATGTTTTGAATTCCTCTATGTTTTTATTATATTTGGTTCTTGCAAGAACCACAAAATGCAATCTTAGGTACTAATTCCTTTCAAATGTTTTAATATTTATAAAATAATATTGGACTAGTGTTTGATGTGGCTGAAATAAATGAAATTAGATTTTAATGCCTTTAATAAATTGTTTACTATTGAAATTGTATTAACCATTAATTATGGTTATGTGATTGTCATTTTAAAACTTTCATTTTTAGTATCTTTATAAATTTGTTTACCTTAAGATATTGATTAATAAATTATATAAAATATTGCGTATGTGTATTGATACTTTTCTGAAATGTTAAATTTAAAATATATATTTTCATTCAAGTTTTTCTAAAAATATAATTATTTATTTCAAATTACCATGTGAGGTAACTTGGAACACAATAACATATATCATCATACATAAACTAAGCTCCGTGGAAGAGAAATGGAAGCTTCCAAAATATTTTTAATTTGCTTAAATATTCAATGTGTACATATTCATTGATATAGAAAGAGAGTTGTCTATAATTATTCTATTCTATGTTCTATGTTTTGGCCGTTTTGTAATAAGTGGCATGACTATCAACACCACTAAGCTCCAGTAAGTCAACATATTACATAATAGTAGCCATTTTCAATATTCGAGCTCCAGACTGCCTTGGAATAATATTTAGAGAGTGTCCGCACATGGGAATGGATGCCTTTTTGGAGAAGACTATATGGTCAAGGAAACAAAAATTAAACCCATAAAGAGGGATCTTTTCCAAAAAGTTGATGAGATATACCTTCCGTTTCGAATCCCATAACCGAACTTTCAAAGCCCGAGGGCATCTCAAAGACTGTGTTGTTCATTTTCTCGTCCAAAAGCATCGAAAAAATTATAGAGAAAGATTATAATTATTTTATGTTCAATACAAGTGTAAAGGATGCGGTAACATTTAAAAATTGGTATGTCTGGAGTTCAAATATGTCTCGACTGGGCGTGGATTCATACGCAAATTGAGATGCATTACTGACCCAACAATCCAACAAATGCAATCAATTTTACTTTGCGCAATTATTTATACCCCGGTCAACTCATAATGGACGTAATTCATTCAAAATATGACGATCCCATGGATTTGCTATTTATATATTCATCTTGAAAACTGTACTAGCCATGTGTAAGAGATTGAGCAGAAATGCCATGACTTTCAGTGCGGAATATAATTTAGAAGAAGACGTGAACGCCGCGCAGGTGTCTAACCTGTTGTCACTTTTGGGTCAGAGTATTGCAGAAGCAATGTATATTATTCGTTTTGCATATGGATCTTAATTTTCGTTTTAGCTGGTGTTGGTGAGGTTTATAATTTATTAAGCTGAAAGGAGTACACCTATTGATAATGGACAGATTTAATAGGAGTTTAGTGTTTAATAAGTTTTCTATGAACATTATTAAATATGGTTGGAATATTCTTAGTAGTCACACAAAATAAATGGCTGTAATTCTTAGCTATTATAAAGACATCCGTTTATGTGTTTACTTTTTTACATTTAACTAATCATATTTAAAAATTACTTTGATAGGTAATTGATTGCCATGTAAGTGGTTAACATAAATTAAAATATTAACACTAGATAAATGAAAAATAAAGCTCAACATTTATTTGTTAATCAACAATAAAATTTAATATATTCTTTTAAAAATTCCGCAGCTATTTAACTACTATGCTAATTTATATTCATACAGAAACCTGTATATCCAATGAGAGTCTTCTCTTGGAATATTGTGGTGAGATTGCTTATTTTGAATTTCGTCTGCACTAAACTTTTCGGATTTCTTTCTATTTGATAACTTAATATATCTTAATAAAAAGTCAGGTCAAAGGGGCAGATGTTACTTTTACTTAGCCGAAATGATTAATAAAAAAGCTGAAAGCCAAGCCATTATAAGTAGAAGTAGAGGTAATATTATGTTTTGAATTGGTATATAAAGTTGCTGTAATTTAAATGTGCGAAACTTTTTCCCTAAGATATTATTGGATGTGTAGATTTGAAAAGTTAAGAAAACACAGAACCATTAAACAATCCCTATAGAATTTAAAATTTATAATAACTATTGTATTTAAAATTTTCATAATTTATTTGCTTTCTTATAATCTTCTATTTAAATTTATACACTTGTTATTATTTTTTTTATTTAAAGTAATTTAACTTTATACAGATTATCTGAAAAAACTGATTTTATTATGATTGTGTTAAATCTTACAATTATGTTCTGATGAATTTAAGAATTTTGACAAGTCCTGTTTGAAATGAACCCCTCATATGTTGTAATTTGTTTTAAAAGTGGGCCGCTGTGCAATTTGTAACGGATCAGCCAATCCATCGAGCAAGTGCAGGGTTAAACGTATGGCAACCACATGTGGACATTAAGGGTGGTGGTATATTCAGTTGGTCTCAAATATGGGTTATAAATCAACAAGGAATCTTGGAAGAAACCATGGAAGCTGGATGGATAGTAAGTGCAGTGTATTTAAATATTTTAACATACGAGTAATTAAAATATTTTTTAGGTTATCAATGTATTAAAAAGATAAATATTTTCGAGTTGTTTATGTTGGGTAAGAATTAATAATTATTTTAAAAAATATATATATTCAATAAAAAAAATTATTAGAGGTAATGAGAAATTGGTAGCTATTTTATTTTTTCAAGGTAGTAAGAAATTGGTAATTATTTTATTTCTTCAATGATTAATGCAGATAGGAGGTTCTCAGCCACGGTTTTTCACATTCTAGACGGTAAATACATAGTTGAATTTTTTCCATATATTAAAATTTTAATAAATAATAATTTTTTATATACAAATGTGGTAGGTTGTTTTTCATTGTTGATTCATTTGAACATTATATTTTATATTTGGAGATTTCAAGGTTCATTAAATATTAAAGAGATTTACATTAGTGATGAAGTTGTGGATAGAAGGAATGTAGATCTTCTCCCCAATCATTTTCCATCATTTCTAGATACACAACTTCTTCCCTCCCATACGAACAAAAGATGTATAACTTTTCTCCCCAATCATTTTCCATCATTTCTAGATACACAACTTCTTCCCTCCCATACGAACAAAAGATGTATAACTTCTCAAGTGATATCTATGTCATGACTTTTTTCTTGAATATAATATTGCTTAAATATGAGCATGTGTTATCTCTGATGTAGGCTGATGGTTATAAAAAAACAGGTTGCTATAACACAAATTGTCCCAGCTTCGTGTTAGCACCTGGCGCTCCTATGTATCTAGGTTTACCATTGAAACCATTCTCTACATATAATGGGAAACAACGAATGGTCATTATAAAGTTTATCAAAGTGAGTTTTCTCTCTCATTACTTGAGAAAAATATATATTTTTATGTCTTGGTTTTGTTGGGAGACATGATTTGCCAAATTTTATTATATGTATATACAGGAGATGCCAACAAGTGGTGGAATAAGATGTTCTTTATATGTAAACAACCAACTTTTAGGCTGGTGGCCTGGTTCATTGTTTAAGAACCTTTAATCAAATGCCAATAGGGTGGATTTTGGAGGTGAAGTTTCTTTTAACCCTAGACCGTCAAGATCACGATTCAGTAGAACGGAAATAGGGAGTGGCCACCTCCCCTCTGAAGGGTTCAGACGTAGTGCACATATAAGGGACATAAAAATTACCAATGATCATGGAGTGCCACTTAATATCAATGCAAGAAACACTGGAAGTAGACCACAATGTTATAATGTTTCACCTATCCTTGAAACATTAATGGGTAAATATATCTTCTTTGGAGGCTCAAGAGGAAATAATCCTAATTGTGTCTTATGTTTCTATACCTCTAGTTGTGTCATTTGATATTTTTTTTAATAACTAAAAAAGTTGAAAAACTTAATTTTATATGTGCTCATTCTTATCAATCTTACTTACATTTAAATATCTTATTTCAAGCTTTTAATAGATAATACATAACACATCAAATTTCTATTAAAATATCAAATTCATAAATTTTTGTAGTGATTAAGTTTGTAATACATAACATTTTCTTGTACAATTTTACTCTATTTAATATAAATATATAATATTTATATAATAGTTGTTTTTTTCAATAATTTTTGCACTGATTAAGTTTGTAATACATAATATTTTCTTGTACAATTTTATCATATTTTTCTATACTTTGTCTTTATATAATATTTATATAGTAATTGCTTTTTTATGTGTATCTAAGTGGAGAGGGGATATTTTATAATGATAAAGCAATTTCAAAATTATATATATATATATATATATATAATAATTTGATGATAATAAAATATTTATATAATTTTAATTATCTTATTTATATAGTTTTAATATTTTTATTAAAAAATAATATAATTTAAAAATTTTTTAAGAAGTCTTTCAAATCAAAATTATCATTGTTTTCTTTTAAACCATCTTAAATATGAGTGTGTTAATGATGCCATACACATGTACACCCATAATAAGTACAAGTGTGCACAAAATGCTATGTTTATTGATGGACAAGAATGAAGTAGATATATTTATGTTGTTTTATTATTTATCATGGATGATAATAATACTAGTAAGTTCTTTTATAATGTTAATGCATTTTCGTATCAAACTTGTCATGCTATGGACTAAGTGATAGGATCTTTGTATTATATATATTCCAATATTTATATTCATTTTATTTATTCTTACCATTACATTCATTTGTTTTATGTGGAACGCTTATCCCATACATAAGGCGTTTGGTTTGTTGCTTGATTATAATCAATTATAAAGGTTAGGTCTTCCACTTAGATCACGTTGAGTATGAGCTTCTAGTTTATCACATGGGTAACTAGTTTTATTTTTAGGCCCTTTATGAGGGTCATTTTGTACTTCCTCATCATTGTTTTCATGTATGTGTGGAAGTTTATGGTTGATGATATTAGTAACTATTTTTATTTTTGGATATTTTATGAGTTTTGTTTTGTACTTTCACATCATTTTTTTTATTCGATAGGGTGTGTTTACAATTCAAAATCAAATGAAACTCATTATGGAATTGAAAAACATCATTGTAATCAAAGGCATTTATCTTAGATAGAAAATTTCACACTTATCTAAGATGGTTTCATGAAGAAAAGTGGCACATATTAAGTAAAGTGTTGATCAGCAAGAAAAGCATTGATTTTCAACTAGTTGGTTGCTAAGTGTACTCTACAAGCTTAACAAAACACTAGATCTAACTCACAAGTGCGAGTGTAAGCTATTCTAGATATATCTGAATACAAACATGTAGCATGGGAATTCCATTGTGTAAGACACAAACCAATCCAAGAGCTCTCAAATATTAAGACCAATCTAAAAATATCTAAGCTTAATCCAAAATATAAGACCAAGTTAAATGCTATCGATCCTATGTGAAGGAGGTGTTTTTGTAGGCTTCTTTATCATCTTAATGTTTTTATATGAATAAAGGATCAACAATCTAGAATAATCAAGATATATATTTTCTTTAAGTGCCTCATGAGTGATCAAAGAGTAGTGAATCAACTAGGTGGCATGCCTTGCTTAGGTTTGACCAAGTCAATTATGTGTGGTGGGGTTTTATCCATGTTCCTACACCCTAAAAAACAACATTAGAATGAAGGGTTTCTCTCATCAACCACTATGTGGTTGTTTCCAGAAACAAAATCAAGCAAAATAACCAATATTCCCAATTTTTTTGGATACATTCGGAAACTCTATGAAAAACAAAACACATAATAATGCACCATGGAGATACTACTATTTGGTCATGCAATAAAAAATACTATAATAACAGATTCCCCTTAACATATGAGTTTGGTAGAGCATCACATGACCAAAGTATGTTATGTCATTTATTCATCAATGTGGACTTCCAAGATCCTATGGAAAAATTCATCACTATATAGAGGACAAATAAACCACCTAAAAATACAACAAAATGTACAATACTTATTCCTTCATTAATGACTCATGGATACCCTTGATCATCTTTCTATCAATTCAATTATAACATATGATTGCTAATGAGCACTTGATACACCATATTTTTCATACCCATGTTTTTTTCTTTTTGGCCACTCTATATACCATTCCATCCATTCCTTGAGTTTATTCTTGATCATAACGAATCAGTTCTCCTAAGGTATGCTTCCTGACAATTTATTTCATTTTGTGTGATTATGCTACTGTGATTAGGGGAAAACCAACCTTTTTATGCTTAATAATGAATAGGCCTGTGAGAAACTTTTCCAAAGAGGTTGTCACACGTGCACCTACTAGACTATTTTTCTAACACCTACCAAGTCATTGTTGTTAGACCTATTGTTGTTGTTGTTGTAACAACTACTAGTTCGTTGTTGTAACACCTATCAGGACGTTGTTGTAACATCTACCAGGTCTTTGTTGTAACACCTGATGTTGTCATTGTTGTAACACCTACCAGACTGTTCATGTAACACCTACCAATACGTTTATTTAACATGCATAGTTTTTTTCTCCATAACATATATCATTATCATTGTTGTTACACTGCCGCAACAAAATTGTTACACCATCATTTCTCATTACTGTTACCCTAGTTATGATAATGATAGATGTTGTGGTTTTTACAATTAATGTTTGTAATTGATCAATTTGGAGGGTGTAGCGTTTCGGGAAAAATAAAACTATGCAACTAGAGACCATTATTTTAATATAGTTGGATTGCATTGGTTGACCATAACTACTTCAACACATTATGTAATTAGAATATTCAATTGATGTGGAATCCAAGTCATGATTTGTATTTTTTGTCAATTTTAATAGAGTTGTTGAAAATGAGAATGAAAATGGGCTGACGATCTTAGATCCTCATGCTTGTCCCCAATCCTTTTCCAATATAAGGCTTTGTAAAAACGTATAAGAACCCTCCTCAACTTGAGAAGGGAGGGGGGTGGCGAAAATTCTTATTGTAGATCTAATATGTTGTGTATCATTTAATAAAAGTGTTGTTGTGTTGCTCCACAACTATTTCCTTTGTTGGATGAAGATTTAAGTTCATTTTTTACTATAGGCTTCACTCAGTACCTCAAGGTTTAGCATTAACACCAGTGTCTACATATAATGGGGAAAAAAAAGGTCATTATAAAGTTTATCGAAGTGAGTTTACTCTCTCAATGTTAGAGAAAGATCTCTGTTTTTATATCTTTGTTTTTTATATCTTGATGCTGTAAGGAGACATGATTTTCCAAATTTTATTATATGTATATACAAAATACTCCAACGAGTAATGACATAATATGGTATTTATATGTAAAAAATAGACGTTTAGGTTGGTGTCTTGGTTCATTGTTTAATAACCTTCAATCGAATGTCCATAGCATGGATTTTTGAGGCAAAGTTTATTTTAACTCTGGACCGTCGGGATCACGATTCAATGCAACAAAAATGTGGAGCGGACACTTACCCTCTTAAGGGTTCGTTCATAGTACACATATAAGGGACATAAAAATCACCAATGATCATGGAGCGCCACTTAATATCAGTGAAAGGAAGGCTTGAAATAGACAACACTGTTATAATGTCTCACCTATCCTTTAAAATCCAGTCAATCCAATTGGTAAATATATCTTCATTGGAGGCCTAGGAGGAAATAATCCTAATTGTGTCTTTTGATATATTTTTCTAAATTTCTAATTGTGACATTTGATAGCTCTTTGTAAAATGTGAAAAGATGGAAAACTTAATTTTATGCCTATACTTTTTCCTATGAAATTTTACTTATATTTAAATATCTTATTTGAAACTTTTAGCTATTCTAATTCCCAATAAAATAGTCAAATTTATAAATTTTATTTATAAATTAAATTGATGAAGCATAACATTTTAATTCCCATTAAAATAGTCAAATTCATGAACGTTTTCATGAGTTAAGTTGATGATACATAGCATTTTCCTTTAAAATTTTACATAGTGTAAAACAACACAATATTTTGTTCTGGAACTTTATCTAGATATCATATGTATATAGTAGTTATTTCTTTATGTTTGTGGGTGGAGAGGAAATATTTTATAATGATAAAGAAATTTCAAAATTTTATAAAAAAAATTAATCATATTTTATTAATTTTGTGATGATAAAATATTTATATAATTTTAAATATCCTATTTATATGGTTTTAATTTTTTTTATTAATTTTTGTTTTAAATACTACAATTTAAATTATATATAATTTTTTAACATTGATTGGCTGGGAAAGTGTCTCAAGTCAAAATTATCATTTTTCTCCTTTAAACCATGTTAGATATGAGTGTCGCAATTATGTCATACACATGGACACACATAAGAAGTACATGTGTACACATGATGCTATGTTTATCAATGTGAGCACTTAGACAAGAATGAAGTAGATGTATTTCTGTTGTTTTATTATCTATCGTGGATGATAATAATACACCTAAGTTCTTTTATAATTTTAATGGATTTTTTTATAAAACTTGTCATGATATGGACAAACTAATTCAGATCTTTGTATTATATCTATTCTAATCTTTATATTCATTTGTTTTATTTTGACCATTACATTCATTTTTTTTTTAATGTGGAAAGGGTATCTCATAAAGAAGGCATTTGTTTTTTTTCTTGATTATAATCAATTATAAAGGTTAAGTAAGGCACTTAGATCACGTTGATTATGAGTTTCTAGTTTATCAAGCGTAACTAGCTTGATTTTTAGGCCCTTTATGAAGGCCATTTTGTACTTGCTCACCATTATTTTCATGTATGTGGGGAAGTTTATGGTTGATCATGTTAGTAACTAGTTTGATTTTTGGATATTTTATGACTTACATTTTGTAGTTTCTCATGATTATTTTTTATTTGAAAATGTGTGTTTACAATTCAAAATCAAATGGTACTCATTTTGGAATTGAAAACTATCATTGTAATCAAAGGAATTCATCCTAGGTAGAAAAAGGCCACACTTGTCTAAGTTTATTTCATGAAAAAAGGGGCACATATTAAGTAAATTGTTGATCGGTAAGAAAAGCATTGATTTTCAACCAGTTGACGGTTAAGAAAAGCATTGAATATAGAGTGAGTAAATCGAAATCTCTCAGTACGAAAGTAATGAGAAGTAGGTATTCTATGCACGGTAGAAGCGAGAAACTACGGTGTTGAATAAAAGGAAACAAGTGGACATCTTGTGAATGTCAAGTGAAGAGCAACGTGATTTGAAAATAAAAATGGTTGGAATCATCGAGTAATTTAATTTTTCAAGAACGATATTAGGGAAGTCGGAAAATTGACTAAGAGTGGATTGTTAGGAAAATAACATATGCACATTGAGGAATGTATTGGGTCAAGGATGAAATTCCTATATATCTTGTTGAGCAAAGAAAATTGACGAAGTCTACCCACTAATCAAAAGCAAAAGGTCTCTTTCTCAACAAAGGTCTATTTTAAAGGAACAATGAATCATCTTGTAATATTCCAAATATAAAAAGTATGCAAAACATAAATAAATAGATAGAAATAGTAGATGAGCACCAATATAACCATAAAAACACCACAATAATACCAAAATGATGTCAAAATAATATCAGAAAGAACACTTTGATTACTAAGAGCAATGTTCACTTTCCTCTTCGAATGGGAAACCTCAAGTAGAGCTCTATTAAAATAATATCCAAGACAAGAGTTCTCATAACCTCGACACATATTTATACTAAATATGTCTATCAAAAGAACCATCTAGAGGAAGATCCTTCTAGAAGCAGAAGCTTCTATTAGGTCTTCTTAAATTGGACTTATTCTTCCTTATTGTTAGGTCTTATTATATTGACCTTTATTACATGGAAATATATTATTCTACCTACATGAGGGGTTAGGTCCCTAACATGTCCTCCCCCTTAAAACCAACCTTGTCTTCAAGGCTTGAGATGGGGAAATTGTTTCAAAATGGTAGCTGGTTCGTAAGTGGCATCTGTTGGAGTTGTATCTTTCCACTGAATTGACACATCTTTGATGGTTCATTGATGCATTTGATGCTCACACTAGTCGAAAATTGCTTGTGGTTGTAGCCAAATGGAGCCTTCTTCGTCCAACTTAGGAAGGCTAGTTTGAGTTTGGCACTTAGTTCCTATCACCTTCTTTAAGGAGGAGACATGAAAAACATTATTGAGCTTAGAATGACTAGGAAAATATAATTGATAGGCCACCTTTCCCACATTCTTGAGAATGGTATAAGTACCATAAAATTTGGGCTCCAGTTTTTGACAATGGTCAACCTTGAGGGAACTTTGATTGTAAGGTTGCAATCCAAGAAACACCTGATCCCCTTCTGCAAATTGAAATTCAGTTAAATCTTGATCTACTTGTTGCTTCAAGTGATTCTCGGCAGTGAACAAATTCTCTTTGAGGGTATAGAGAATAGCCTCTCGAACTATAAGAGTTTTGTTAACCACATGTACCTTCGAGACACCAGGAAAATATGAGATAATTGAAGGTGGATTTTGTCCATATACTGCTTCAAAAGGAGTTATGCATGTAGCTATATGGTACAAAGTGGTAACCATTAAGCCCACTAATTCTTCCTTTCTGATGCAAAACACCTCAAATATGTTTCCAAAAATTTGTTGACAACTTCAGTTTGACCATCAGTTTGGGGATGATAAGTTGTGCTAGGAAGCAAATGGGTTCCTTGTAGTTTGAACAGTTCTTGCCAAAAATTGATAGTGAAAGTTGGATCGCGTTCAGAAACAATAGAATGAGGCATGCCATGAAGCTTGAAGACCTAATTGTCATTCTTTCCCATTCCTTTTCATTTCTTTCGGTGCTTTCTCATTGTGGGTGATGCACTTGATTGTGGAAATATTTTAGATTGCATTTAGTGTTTGATTCGAGTTTGATTGATTGCTTTTAAATTCATCCTTCCTCTTCCTATAGTTTGAGTGGTTTTCTTTGTGTGTTTTAGGTTCAGTTCTTGCATTCACATTTCATTTCATTCACATAGTTTGAAATAAGTTTTATTTTCTATTTGTTTGATTTCCTTTCGTTAGTTTGATTTCATTGTGATTTGGCTCTCCCATTAGTTTATTTCTTCTCATTTCAATTCATTTGGGTTTCATTGTTTCTTTTATTTCATTTAAGTGTGGATCCACTATAGAAAATAATCATTGAAGGACATAAGACTTAAGTAAGCTACTCATAGTTAATCACAGGAACATCACCCCGAGTGCTTGAAATACTGTGAGCTAAGCCTTTATAGCACTAATTTATTCCTACATCCCAGTGATGAATCCTTAGTGTTAATTTGTTGTAGTGTGGGTTTGAAGATTGTTTTTTCGGCTTTAGATTAGGCTAGACTAGGCTCTGATCCTACATTTCATGTCCCTGCACCTCGAAGCTTACAAGCCCCAGTTGATAATTAAATGTGGGAAGTAATAGTGCATATATTTCACCCCAACATTTTGGCGTCATTTCCGGGGAGGTGCTAAAGGGATTAGAGCATATGTAGTTTTCTTTTATTTCTCAAAAGCCTTCATTGTTCCTTTCATGGAAGTTCGTTTCCTTTCATGCAAGTGTGGTGTGATTTTAAGGATGGCCTAAGGGCAGAGAGAAGACGATAAGATGTGAGCGAAGATCCCACACATCCACTTTAGTGGGTTTACTCCAAAGAGAGGTTGTCCTCTTCCTTTTAGTAGTTAGAATTTGTGTTTTATTAGCATTAGCCATTTTTCTTTTTTTATATATACGAGAAGAGAAGCTAACTTGTGTGAACATATAACTTGGTGAAAGCA
>ML808497.1:101071-134989 GCA_009831015.1 Picea engelmannii | reverse complement strand
TGGATCTCTACTGGTCTTCCTTCATCATCGACACAAAGCACCCTCTTTGCGAAACAATCTACCAAAGCTCGATGAGATGCTAACCAATCCATTCCAATGATTAGGTCATACGCCCCAAGAGCAGTGACATATACCTTTAACCTAGTAGTACACACTCCTAGGTCTACTATACAATTATCGACACTAGGTCCTACTGTTTGTTTTTCCCCAGAAGCCATCTTGACTTGTTTAAAGTCGTCGTGCTCATAGGTTGCCAACCCACTCTTTTCTAATGCAGATGGTGAAATGAAACTATTTGTCACACCAAAATCAAACAAAATCTTAACATTGATATGATTTAGCATACCTGATGACTCCACCACCGTGGATTGATGTTCGTCCTGGTGGTTATTAACTGCTGCATAAATATGGTGGTTGCTACATTCTCTCCCCATTGGCACCTTTCCTTCTCTATGCACGAACCCTAATTGTAACTCCGGGAATTCTCGTTCGTAATGGGGTCCTTCGCATCTCCAACAGACAATACGAGATTGAACCGGTGCACTGTTATGTGATTGATTCCTAAATGAGTTCCTTCCCCTGGAACCCCTGCCCCTGCTCACTGTTCCCTGAGATGGTCGTGGTCCTGTCTGCACCATTGGCGATGAATGAGATGTTGCACTCGCTACCATTGAAATCCCTACAGCTACTGTCCTTGGCGCAAATCTGTTACCATATGGTGGTGGCCTTGAGCCCCCTCCCCTAGGAAATGTCCTCGGGGCATTTCCTACGAACCCCGAGCGATGCGGAAATGTCAATCTTGCACCCCCAGTCAAGTTCATATCTTCTTCCACGTAACGTGCATTTTCCACTGCCTCCACTACTGAAGACGGCTTCCACATCCTCACCATAGCTCTTATCCTAGGGTTCAATCCATAGACGAAGTTCTCTGCCTGTCGTTGGTCACTATCCATATACGACACATATTTGACCAGTTCCATAAACCTGATCTCATATTCTTATACAGTTTTGTTTCCCTATACTAAGGCATGAAATGCCCCTACCTGTTGTTACTCGTAGTATGTTGGTAGATATTTCCTCCTGAACCTCTCCTCAAAAAGTTCCCAAGATACTGTGTCTAGGGTAAGGTGCAGTTGTCTTTCCAGGTTACCCCACCAGTTCAGGGCGCTGTCCCTTAACTGAAAAATG
The DNA here is from genome assembly GCA_009831015.1 of Picea engelmannii. Classification (NCBI taxonomy): domain Eukaryota; kingdom Viridiplantae; phylum Streptophyta; class Pinopsida; order Pinales; family Pinaceae; genus Picea; species Picea engelmannii. The sequence goes on along the minus strand of ML808497.1, from coordinate 133,801 downwards.
GCGATCTTCACCTTTGAGTTGGACACATAGTCCCTTAAGGAAAAACACCTTGTCATGCCTTCCAACCATGCTTCCGCGCATTCACTGGCGTGACTTCCGGCAAACTCTTGAAGTTTGATCTTCTGCAACTCTCGCATGATGTCTTCAGGTGGAGGTCCTCCCCTTGAATCCCTTGACGCTTCTGGATTACCCATTCCAGACGGTGGGGGTTCCACTTCAGTCCCTGCCAGTTTTCGCCCCTTTAAAGTCTCGTTGATGGATTCCAATAAGCATAGTATGAGGGCTAATTCAAGCGATGGTGGTGGTGGCGCTGGTGGTGTTGGAGGTGCTTGCGACGACGTTCCCCTGCCTCGACTCCCTCAAGTCCTGACCATCCTGTGTGATTTGACCTGCATCAACCAAAGTTGTCAGGGTGAGTTCCAGGATGTCTCAAATTGGTGCTACTCAAACTAGAAACAGGGTTAGGCGTAAGTTTTCTTTACTTGTCTGTAAACAGACGTTACTCCATTAGGGAATTGGCTAGGTTAGGGTTAGGTTTAAGCATCTAAGCTTCATTTCTTCGCCCCTACGAAAACAACTATTGGTTTTCTGCCCTATAGCTATGTTAGCCTTGCGCCTCTATGCTTACACTCCTAGTGCATATGCCGCCTCCTTCCCGCTTGTCCTAGTCTGAGCCCTTTTAATTTACGCTTACAACTTGATTAAAAATGACTCCCGACCTTATGTTTATTAATTTACGCCGATATGCATACACCAGCGCTATGTACTTTTCGACGTTAGTATTCTTCTTAAGACATTGTGTTGAGCACATACGTCCCTTTGTGGGCTCCTCCATTTATGTCTTTGGCACTTGATAGCTTGGCATGTGACCTGTATGGCTCTAAAAGGTGCTTGATAGTTTGGCATGTGGTCTTGGGTATGACGGTTAAAGTATTTATTTATGAAATTATTTGTAAAAGAAACAACGCATGGCACGTTGGTAGGGCAGCCATCGTCAAAGCTTTGCTCGGTGGGGAGGTCCGGGGTTCGAATCCCACGGACTCCATAAAAATTTATACTTAGTCTTATATTATTTAAACTTAACTAATATTTTAATAAACTAATTAAATTTATTAACTTAACTAATATATTATTAAGCTAAATAACTTTATTAGCTTCATAATCATACTTTGATCAAATATTTGGTTTGAATTTTATATTTAAATTTTTTTTATTTTTTTTTTATCCTTATCCTTTTTTTTATTTTTTATTTTTTAAACAATAAATAAATAATTTTTTTACGATTTAAACCATGAAATTAAATTTAGTAAAATAAAAAAAAAATTAAATATAAAATTAAAATAAAATAAATATAAAAAATATATAAAAAAAGTGCTACTACCCATAAGGAAATCCGCGTTTTATTTATCGTGAGGCATTTGGGCATTGGCATGTGGCATGCGTTGTGTTCACATGCATGACGCGTGTATTCTTGTGTGGCAAGAGGTGCGAGTTTTTATCACTACACTTCATTTTGATGCCTCCCATCTTGGAGTTTGACAACTCTCAGAAGGGTAAAGTCGTTTATGCCATGGAGTTGGCCTTGTCTTTGGAGAAACTCACAAATCAAATCTTCTGAATGCGTCGACATGTCTGAGTGGTGAAGGACAGACTCGAGGCGAATGATGGTCAGATGACGGATTTCATCAGGTTGGATTGAGACATTGTTCCAATTACCGCTTAGCTGTTTTGCTCGAACTGTGATCTGTCTTTACTTTCCCTTTCTGGTTCAGTCTCGCAGTGGTAAACCCTGGGGAATCACTTTTCCTTTTAACTATGCTGTGGGACTAGCCCCATTAAAAAAAAGTCCTTTGATAAGCTTTTCAGGATTCTCTTCTTTCCTATCTATCTTATAACCGAGGAAGAACAGACGCTGCTTCCGCTTCTTTGATTCATGTCTTGCTTGGGTGAACAATAGAGACAAGGCAACTATTTGCTTTTTCTCTCAAAGCAGCCCTTTCACAGTTCTCAATCAAGGGTCTCTCTTCTGCATGGGGGCCAAAATCCTTCTAGGGATGATTCAATTACAAATCTTCTCTCGATATGAGATTTCAATAAATACTTTCTTTCGAGGGAAACTTTCTCACCGATCAGGTTCAAGCTGTCAAGAAGTATCAAAATATATGTCTCAGTTGAGAAGGATAGGCCAAGGGCACAGTGTATGGCATTTTGACAATTGTTACTGGGCGAGTTGGTAGGGGAGGTTTCAGACAAGAAGGGCATTGACATGTGATTCAATATAGAGCATAAAAATAGCATTACATTTGCAGGTGCTTACATCAAACTCTGTACTGACTATAGTCTACAGAAACTATTGTGAGATGAACCTTCTGAGATACAAGCTTTTCAGAAACAGAAAGCCTATTGCACTCTGAATGAACCTCTCAAAAACTCAAAATTCTAAATAAGGATATTGAATTGAAACCACGGTGATACCTTTTGAAAGTATCCTTACATTCGTGACAGTTATATCTGAAGTTGCAAGCTGTAACATTGATGCTAGTTGGTAAGTTCATAGCAAGTCTTATTAAACTATTTCTAGATTTCTGTGACACCAATAAGTTGAAAATCTTGGCATCATATCTTAAGTTTGTGACACCAAGAGGTATTTTATTCTACATGTTGACTAGTGTTTGGTTCTGGGTTTCAGGCTTTAACGTAGACTGCAGTGTTTACTACTTGTTACCGATTTTTACCCCATTATGTTGTTCAGTTTCGAACTTGAACTTCGGATGTCTATTTGAAGAAGGAACTTCATGGATTCATTGCAAAGCAACACAATATGGGATTAGATGGAAGCAAAACCTCATGGGATTGGTAAATTGATTGTGTGATATTGACCCGAAAATAAATTTGAATCATCTGTAATAAGGAAACTTGCGTTAAGAATATAAACTCCAACCATCAAGGTAAGGTCGTTTTCCACTTATTATTAAATTGGTGTTTTTAATGAATTTTCTCTCATATACAGGTTTGATGGGTCACGACCCAACCAAAGGATTCAAGACAAGTCAGTGAAAGGAAACTAGAACTGGACAGTCAAAGGTCCAATGGGCTAAGGTATTCTCTGTGGCCATATTTTCTCACAAAAGTAATATGGATCTGAATTTTGAGGGTTTTTTAAATAAGCGTGGTCCTTCAGCTTATTTTTCTATCTTCCACCCACTAGAAGCATGCAGGTTATATGATTAATACGAGGTGGTGTTTCTCCGTGAGATGATTGAGAACTTGCAGTTCTTACAGGCAAGGTAGGTAGGTAATCTATAATGCTGAATGCGATATTAAATCATAAAATTATTATTATTATTATTATTATTTTTATAAATTGAGCCAAAAGCTTGCAGTCTTGGTGGTGTCGTTACATGGTTCGGTCAAATTATTCACAATCCTAGAAAATTGAAATTTTTGAGGGTTTTTGCGGGACCTATATGGATGTTGCAGGACAGTAAATACTCTAACAAAATTGTCTGCTGTTGTGTTTGGTTGATTTCCAGTTTAGTTACAGAGATGAGATGACGAATATGAAGAGTGACGAATATGAAAAATGGAATCCATTACTTCATTACTTCTTGTGGAGTTGGTGGGCCTGCAATTCTTATCTTCTTCTGGAGTCAGTGTATGTGCAGTTCTTATAGGATTTCACCTCATTCTGGGCCAGGTAATGGACATCTTTCCATTTTCATTTCAAAATTAGAGAAACCAGCTAAGCCTGTAAAACTGATATTTATAAATCTAGGTTACCAGTAATTATGCCTTGAAGCCTCTAGTTGATTTGCTTAATCTACATGGCACTTGTCTCTTTTGGTCTTTATCTTTGATAGGCGGTGTGCTTTTCAGCTAAGGCGTTGTTTTGTTGATTTGCAGGTTAAGAGGAGGGGAATTTGAGCTGGGAATGTGGCCCTTAAGGCTCCAGTGTTTCAACCTGGCTCTGATAACAATTATAATGGCTGGATTTACATTTTACATCAATTTATTTTGATAAACTAACTAATTTCATAACACGGTAATTTTATGACAGTAAATTTCGTAACATTCAAGAAATTTTACTAATTTAACTTATTCGTATGCAATTTCGTCAATATAATAAAATTTAATAACAAATTAATTCAAAACAATGCATAATTCTTACCTGAACCTAATGCTATTATTTGCTCGCCGCTTTCTTCCTTCCCGCTTCTTTAGGACACTACCCAAAACTGTCCTCCCTGCCGACTAGTTAGCTCCTAGCACTAGGATATCAACAAATATCCTAGCCCTCCATGCCCAAAACCCCCAGCAACCCCCGGTGCACTGTGTAAATTCCACTCCAAATTTCCCTCTGCCAATTCCCCCGCTCTGCAAAATTCATCCCCAACTCCCGTAGCATAATCCTCCTCCAACTCCTTTCCCCCCCCTTATCCCTCCTTCACCGACTTCCCTTCATTTACTCCCTTATCCTTACATTTATTACCTTATTAATTTCTTATCCCATTCTTCAATGCCTTATCCCCCCCCTCCTCCCTTCATTAATATCTTATCCATTCATTAATATGTTTCAATTTTCGGGAACGTAACTTAAATTAATAATATATTTTATTATCCACCTTTATTTATTTACCATATTGATTAATGAGTTAATTAATACTTAAATTAATCATAATCAAGAATAACTAATTAATAACAAATAATTAGTTAATGTTATTTTNATAAATAAATATAGTTTAGCTAATCTTTTAGGATTACATTATTAAATTAATTATAATTAGTAATCAAGGGTCGTTACATTTTTAGTGGTGCAAGAAGTAACTACCGACATAACCATTCATACATTGCTTTTATATCATGGAGAAAAATAATTATCCAATATATTTAAGGTGCAAAAGAATTCTAATCTATTAAATTCAGGATGCAATAATCTAGTTACTCATCCATTTATTTCTACATGCAAGGTAATCTAATCTTATTAATTTCAGGACGCAAAAGAATAATTACAAATCTATCACACGTCAACTTTATTGAAGGCGCCAGTAAATTTAATTGCTAATTTAATCATGCATCACCATTTATTCGAGGTGCTAAAAAGGTAACTATCCATTAATCAACCCTCGGTTTACCATGATCCAATAAAATAAAATAACTTAAACTCAAACAAAATTAACAAAAAAGAACAAGGTGGAGTAAGGAATGTATGAGAATAAAATTTAACATTCACAAAACATCAATTTATGGTATGAGAATAAAAATTAACATTCATAAGGTTGAGAAATTTTTTTCAACAAGGAAATTGATGAATGCAATGACACTTGTTATTTTAAGGATCTAATATAGTTATTTATATAGAATTTAAAACATTGTTAACATATATTCAACCTGACCAAGAATAATTTTATGTATTATTTATGTAAGCTGTAAATAGAACAAATACAACTGAACATTTTATTTTCTATATAAAGACATAAAAGTAGATTCATCATGATCAAGAAGAGATCCATTATGTGTTGACTCCAATCGCAAGTATCCATTGATTTTTTTTTTTAGGAATATTTTAATATATTCAAAATATATTAGATGAATCTATAATAAAATAAAGATTCATAATCATAGATAGTATGCAAATCTAGATCCAATAGTAGTTTTCTTTCTAGGTTTACTATATTGGATAAATCTGATACAATGTAGATTGATAGGTGTAAATGAACGCCGGGAAAAAAAGGGATACCATGTTGGGCGCAAGCCTCAAAATCATAGAGGTTAATGAAGGTAAATGTAGAGTGAATCAAGTGGAAGATTTGTATTTCCCACAATAAGGATTTTTTCTTGGATACAAATGAAACTCTTTCTTTAGTGGCAGTTAGTGCCATTGGCCTCCTTTCTGAGATCTTCAACTCTAAGCCAAGAATATCGATTCTTCCGCAACATTTAGAAAACTAGGAGGATGAGTGATTTCAACAATTCTCTCTCCATCCCTCCCCCAATGTTTCACTTCCCTCCATGTCCTTCTAGAACTTTAAACTTTATCTCCTCAATCTCTTACAGTGGAGGAAATCTCTACACTATCATATCTTCAATTTCCATGGTGCTTTGAAAGGAAACTCTAGGGTGGAAAGAGAGGGAGGGCATTTCCTTGAACCTATAGGAAACAAAATGATAACATTTTCCTACAGTCTTGGGCAGACCTCCAAAAACTAGGCCAAAGATTATACACTTTTTCAAGTATTATCATTGGCCAAGCGTTAGGGTATTCATATTCTCACTGTAACAGGGGATTCTGAATTGACAATTTGGTATGAAATTCATAGATTGATATCAAACAACATCCACCTTAGATCCATCTTCCTTAGAATTAAAAAAAAACTTAAATATTTCTGCAAGATCGAGTTCTTTCATGTCCTCAGGTCCACCAACAGGGAATGATATCAATTTGTGAATAAGGCCACCCTGGACCTGATTGGGACCATTTCAATCAAGAGGCCCCTTTCCTTCTCCCTTATCCCATGACTCTATAATGGTTATAAATTTGAAAAAGAAGGCCTCTATTATGTTGGGGATCATCAGTTTTTATTAAGCGTATGGATCATCGAAATGGCCATTTTATTAAATTGGCACAACACTTCTCCCAATCAATATGAAAGGATGACATATGAAATGAATGGAAAGCCACATGCAAGAAATTTTCCACCCTACAACTTACTTAGTTAATCATGTACTTATATTTCTTATCCCTCGCTTCCCCCTTCAATTCCAGGAGAATGTGGGAAGTACGCAAAATATATCGATTTTAATGCTTGTACTAGAAATCATGGTTGTAACGTCCCCTCCATTATGACTAGGAAAGAGTATCACAAGGTAACTTTTTTCTTTTTTTATTTTCTTTTAAAGCATTAAATCAAATTAACGTCAACACATAATTTAGAGCAACACCTAATCAATGTCATCATAATCAAGAATTGAAATGACTCATCATCATATTCCATAATGACGCAACACATAGATCAATCATAATTATTTATGACACATGATTAACACATCAACGCATTACATAAGGACACAAAATCAACAAGTATAATAAATGGTGATGCAAGATTAACTCATCACATAAATATAACATAGAGAAATACCCGCCCAACCTACCGCCCAATTTTAGGACCCAAGATATGTAAGCAATGCTCAAGCCCATGATTTGTCCTATTGGTTTTGACCATTTAAGGTCTCAGGGCTTGTGACTCTTTTGAGGAACAAAGAGCTGTCTACATCCCAATAACACAATCAGTTCCTAAAACCAATCGTGATCTTGATGGTAGAAAAATGCATGGGATTCCTCCGCACCAAGGGTAAGTGTTGGATTACTGAGAGGGGGTGTGAATCAGTAATAGAGAACTGTAATCCCTTTTAACAATATAATTCAATTGTTATATCAATGAATCATTATCATTTAATAACTACAGAGTAAATAAGCAAATGAACAAATGAACAATCATACACATACACAGTACACCAATGTTTTACATGGAAACTCAAATTGGGAGAAAACCACGTAATGCTTATTCTTATATGTCTTGAAGAATTACATTCATTGGAAGAACCAACTTCCTTTTTTTTCCAACTGCAACTGGAAGGAGGCTCCAACCCCCTAGTTTCTCAGGCTACAACCCGAGGGAAGCTCCAACTCCCCAATTCTCTAGCTGCAACCAGAAGGACGGTACAACCCCCTATGTTATCTGTCTACAACCAGAAGGCGGCTACAACCACCTATCATTTCCCCGTCCTGCCACCCTGAAGTAGAAGTAGAATGATGGAACCCTTGTCACACTATCACTATGAGATATACCACTGTAAACCTGTACCAATAAATCTGAACCATGCATCAACCATGCATCAACCTGTACCTCAACCTGTACCATAAACTAGTGCATCAACCATGCACCAACATGTAATCAACCTGTACCATAAACAAGTGCATCAACCATGCTTCAACCTATACCTCAACCTGTAATCAACCTATACCTTGAACAAGTGCATCATCCATGCACCAACCTGTAATCAACTTGTACCATAAACAAGTGCATCAATCATGCACCAACCTGTAATCAACCTGTACCATAAACAAGTGCATCAACCATGCACAAACTTGTAATCAACATGTTCCCTAAACACGTGCATCCCACCATGTACCAAGTATGTACCAATCATGTGTCAACTACTCATCAACTATGACTCATCAATATGTACCAACATCATGAACTATACACATCATGTATGTGAGCCAACTCATCAACTACTTGTCTCAACCATGTACTCAACATGTACCACAACCAAAAGACATCATCAATTTCATCATCCAAATATGATTTGTAGCTTTGTAATAGACCTTCCGTATATGATCACATTCCTACAAGCCTTCCTTAACCTTAAAAACAAGAGACTAGCATTTTCATCAAACTTTTATTTACTCTCACATGCCTAGTTTTGGATTAGTCAACAACCCTAACTTGATGTAATCATAACTTTGAACCTGTAATGTATAAAGATATGAAACTGATATACAATTTTATTCAGTGTGTTTTATGCAATTCCTCCAAGTGTCACTACTTGGAACCTCTAAGAAAAGGAGTTATAGCAAAAATGGCATACCTTGCTAAATTCTGGATTATTCTAGAGAGAGACATTGTAGAGCGTGCCCCACACAAAATATTTAATGAATTGATATGAAACTATTACAAAACATACTAAAAAATGTACCCTAACCAACAAATTTGGTATCACAGAATTTCGATCTGTTATGAAGAAGTTATGACATTTTTACCCGAAACACCTCATTTTGAATAATTTCAGGACTGGCCACAAACCCTATTTTCCATGGAGTGTAACTCCCAAAATACAATGACCCACAAGCTAAATGTTTTACCATGGATACTTGGATATTTTTTATCACTTGCATAAAAATTTCAGGATCTGAGCCATTATAGAAAAAAAATTATAGTAAAAATGGGGAGATGACATGTAAATAACATACCTTACAAAGCACCGTCAAAAGAATTTATCCTTCCTTGCATTTTAACCTTCTTTTCTTCATTTTCCTTAGAATTTTAGCTTAGATATCATTTGGTTACCTCATAAACCTATATATATTCAATATAATCAAGTGTGATTCAAATGAGAGAGCCTTTCCTCTTATTTATACTCTCCAAGTAGCTTCCTTAAAAATATCTTCTAGGTCACTTCGCCCACTTTCCTTATTTTAGGGTTGGGTCCACTTCTAATTTCTCCATTAAATTTATTATTGAAATAATTTATTTTGTATACACATTGAATTATAATACACTCATCACTTCACTTTATTATTTACCTTTTAAAATATCTTAAACCACTTTGACTACTTTGACCTTTTGGGGCTTCTAGATGACATATGAGGGTCCTCGAACTTCGTAAGGCCATAACTCTCAAACCGTGAGGCAATATGTGATGTTCTACATACCACCGGAAATGGCATGACATGTACTATTCATATATAATAGTATTATCTAAAAATATATCATAATTCATATTATGACCCGTCAAACAAAACTGGGTCCATTACCCAAACCTGGGGTCTTCAACTTCTCATGGCCATAACTCTCTAACCATGAGAAATTATGTGTCATTTCACATACCACCAGAAATGACATGACAAGAGCTATCCATCTAGGATATTTTCCCTAACAAATTCACTTTCCTTCATCTCATTATTCCAAAATTAAGAATGGGTTCGCTAACTCCACAAAGTGTCTTCACGTGAGGGCTTTCACCATAAAGGGGACCACTTTGGTGTTCATCCATATTTAATTCTTATCAACCATGAAAAAACAATAATGAGTCATATTTACATCAAACAATATTGGGTCCATTACCCAAACCTTTGTGCTACGGGGCTTTCTTCAAGGGTTGACATCAATGACAACCCACCTTAATCGACAATCTCCCCCTTTGGCATTGATGAAAACACTCTGATGCAATACTGAAATCATATCACTCATGCTCCCCCTGGAACCAAGCCTTTATCCTCTACATTTGATAAGTCTACTCCCCCTGGAACCATGCCTCTATCCTCTACATCTAATAAAACTAGCATACAAAAATCCCGAGTAGAGAATAGTTACTATGTTGGGCGCATTTTAAATAAAATGAAGAGGGTAATATCTCATATATTTTTAGGAGACACAGAGATAACCTTTGGGAAACTGCCAATCGAGGATTGAAGAAATCAAGTGACCAAGAAAAAATGAAAAACTTTGAGAAGGATGATATAATGAGGGGAGAACAAGCTATAAATTTAAAACTTTTCCTGAACTAAAATGCAGAAGAATTTCAACATCCTATGTGTATGAAATATAAATCGTTTTCCAATCACATAATCAACTTAGTCGCCAAGTATTGAATAGTTCCAAGATCATATAGTTTTATGAGTCACCCAATGTATTATAATCATTTTTCAATCGATTGAGTACCCATAAATAAACTTTTGATTTCAAAGAAGATGATTAACTAACAACAATGGTAAATATCTTAACCGAATAGGTGAAAATATGATGGGCTTGATGATGATCCTTGGCGACTGACATCCCTTCCTTCGTCCATTTTCTAACAGTTGAGACATCACTGGTACCTCCCAAAAAATGCTAGGGGTGCTCTTCTTCCCCCTTAGCCCCTCGAGTCACAAAGGAGCCAAAAAAACACCACCAGAATCCTCTAGCTCCCACCTCACTCGCAAGGTAGAGCCACCATTCTCTCTCTCAGGTTAGGTATCCAAACTCTCACAAGTAAAACCAGTCAGAATTTCTACAGCATAACCTTACTCATAACCCGTATGATGTTTTCCTCCTCTCAGCCATTTGTTTTATAGAATTTCCTTAGTAACAACTTTCCATTTTCGTTTTTAATTTTTTAATTTTAATTTTTTAATTTAATTAAGAATTATTTCCCCCATACACTTTCCACCCATTCCCTTAGTTGCACCAATAAATCCACAATTTCATTTAGTTAAAAGTCAATTTCCCTCACCCATCCTAAAAGCGCTCCTAAAATCACTCCTAATTGTCTCTTTATTCCTTGTATTTCCCATTTATGACTGATGTCTTTCTAAAACAGAGTTGAATTAAAATAGGAATGTTTTCTAGTTAGACAAGACTCTAGATAAATTTCTATGATTATACATTCTTTTATGCTTTATTCCTTTTTCTAATTTGGTATTTTATGCACACATGTGTATTGTAGTAATTCCATACATTTATTTCATCTATGTTAATTTCTTAAGTTGGTTCACCCTTTTTTTTGTTTCATCTAATTGTAGTTTAGTTTTAGAAATTTCACCAAGCTTTAGACTTAGGCTTAAATTCAAATAGGCTTAGACTTTCATTTGGGGGTGTAAAATTAATAATTTCAACCTTTAATTAATTAATTAAGTCTTGCAATGTTTTAAATATTTTACAAGATGTAAAAATTCACTCAAGATTTTCCAGGCCACCTAGGTTCATTGGCTCAAATTTTTGTTACGCGGCGTTCCCTTCAAGATGCACTCAGTTGTCCAAGGGTGTCACTCACCTTTGATTCAATTTTTTTTTTTGAGACGTGTACTCGCCTATGATTGGTTTTTGTAGTTTTCCAACCCCTGGAGCGAGCACTCCATTTGGGTGACCTTGTGAGAGACTAAGAGATTCTAAGGAATAAGGGCCCTCCCTTATTATGCACCCCTTAGAAATATTTGTGGGCAACTGTTTCAATGTATTCTCATGACATCGTGGATAGTAGGTTGTGACAGGGATGTTGCCAGACCCCTTCCTCAATATCTAGTTGTTGTGCATGGATCATTTACTCCTTATCTGAGTCACATTAGCAAGCAATCGGCAACTTGCATCCATCAACGAAACACTATCAATGATCCATAAAAAACATCCTAATATACTCGATCCTATGCCACATATGCATAAATGAAATACCCAAACCAATACAATCCACTCCTTGACTCGATCGGGAGTCCAAGGAGCTCCATTGATGCCATGGACATCCTCAATCTGTCAAGCGTTCTGCACACTCAAGGGAAACTTGTCAATAACATCTATCAATACATAGATATCGAATAACATAGCATCATAATCCATCAACATCATCATAAGAATCCATAACCAAAAGAGACAACATATACTAAAATCGAAGCACTTGCACACAAGTGTCCTCAAAGAATAAGTCAATAACATGTTCTTGCAAGAGCAGAATGTTACAATGGTCTTTGGTGGATTTCGAGAAAAATGATTTTTCCATCAGCAACAACCCTCACTTGTGAAAAATTATGTTTAAGGAATATAAACATGCCGCATTTTCTGATTCCCGACTTAGTGACTATATAAACTCGTTTGGTTACTTATTAGGTGGTATTCTCTCGCTGTCTCATTCCTCTCCTCCGAGTGATCGTACGGTCTCAAGGTGAAAGGATCCCTTGGGAATTGCCTCAAGTATGGAATTGATGGATGAAGAAATATGGGAATTGCACACTACCATTCACTCGTTGCAAATCCAACTTGGTGGTCTTTCATGCCAGGTCTTAATGGTTTTAGAGGTCTCGTTGGAACAATGACAAAGCATCCAGCACCTCCAGGATAAATGCATGACTCTTTGGTATCCGATAGGGAATCTGCACCTCAAGCCACACCATGACTCGCCACCCCAATCAGATTTTTGCATATCATAAACACATTCATATAGAGTTGAACATCAATATGCTCTCCACACGTTTGAACGCATTTTCAAAGTCAAATAAAAAAAATCTAGCGTTGCTTCATAGGAGAAAAAACGGGGCTAAAAACCACATACTAAAGAGAACGTCATAATGAAATGCATGGAAAATCCACTTGACCTCCATATCGATTTAAACGTTTTTTAAAGATTTTCTGGGTCTCATAATTTATTGGCCGTGGTAAAAAGACATGCAAAGATTTTATCTAGCCCTTTGGAAGCGCACTGTAGCCCACTAATAATGCAGAAATGATAGTTCATAATAATGTTGGTGGGAACATACTAACAATTTGACAGACACGTCGATTTCAACGATCTAAAGATTTTCTGCATCTCAAATTTATTGCAAAGATTTTCCATAGCACTAATATTGCAAAGGTTTTCTGGAAAAGCCCACTAATAATGCAGGAATGATAAGTTCATTAGTTGGAAGATAAGTATCATTTTATTTCACCAAAAAAATTTATATTCATAAAATAATATATTTCAAAAAGTTATATATTAAGCTGTGTCCCACAGTTTTGTAACAAAAAATTATCTGAATTCTCTGGAATCGCATTTGTTTATGGCAATGGCTTCTCTGAATTCTCAATGGAATCGCATTTGTAGAAACGGCGGTAGTGTTATTTTAGACATTAGACACTCAGCTCAAAATCGGTATTGTTATTTTATTGTTACATGAGTTAGAGTTATTAGAAAAAAATTTAGATAAAAACTGTGTCACTAGTTTACGTTTAAACTACTTAGTGGACATTTAATCTGATAGAAATGTTGGACGTTCCAAAACACTTGACACAATTTCAAGGTAATGGAAAAGGTAGTGGCAAAGCAAAGTTAATAAAGTTTTTAGGTAATGGAAAAAGTAGTGGCAAAGCAAAGTTAATAGTTGACTTTATTGTAGTTGTGGATTATGTTGGAAAGGGTAGTAGGAAAGTAAAGTTAATAGTAACATGGTTAAAAATGTGCATTTGAATTTTATGTAGAAATTTTAAAAATTTATTATTACTAATATTTTATTATAATAAAATATTACTATTTTTAAATAATTAATTTAATGTTTTGAATTGGTATATAAAGTTGCTGTAAATGTGTGAAGCTTTTTCCCTAAGATATTGTTGGATGTGTAGATTTGAAAAGTTTAAAAAACAAAGAACAATTAAACAACCCCTATAAAATTAAAAACTTATAATAACCATTGTATTTATAATTTTTATAATTTATTTGTTTTTTTATAATCTTCTATTTAAATTTATACACTTATCCTTATTTTTTCTATTTAAAATAATTTAACTTTACACAGATTATCTGAAAAAACTGATTTTATTATGATTGTGTTAAACCTTACAATTATGTTCTCATGAATTTAAGAATTTTGACAAGTCCTCATGAATTTAAGAATTTTGACAAGTCCTGTTTGAAATGAACCCCTCATATGTTGCACATTTGTTTTTAAAAGTGGGCCGTTGTGCAATTTGTAATGGATCAGCCAATCCATGGAGCAAGGGGAGGGTTAAACGTATGGCAACCACATGTGGACATTAAGGGTGGTGGTATATTCAGTTTGTCTTAAATTTGGGTTATAAATCAACAACGAACCTTGAAAGAAACCATGGAAGTTGGATGGATAGTAAGTGCAGTGTATTTAAATATTTTAACATAAGAGTAATTAAAATATTTTTTAGGTTATCAATGTATTAAAAACACAAATATTTTCGAGTTGTTTATGTTGGATAAGAATTAATAATTATTTAAAAATATATATATATTCAATATAAAAAATTATTTGAGTAATGAGAAATTGGTAGCTATTTTATTTTTTCAAGGTAATAAGAAATTGGTAATTATTTTATTTTTTCAATGATTAATGCAGGTAGGAGGTTCTCAGCCATGGTTTTCCACATTCTAGACAGTCAGTACATAGTTGAATTTTTTCTATATATTAAAATTTTAATAAATAATAATTTTTTATATACAAATGTGGTAGGTTGTTTTTCATTGTTGATTCACTTGAACATTGTATTTGATATTTGGAGATTTCAAGGTTCATTAAATATTAAAAAGATTTACATTAGTGATGAAGTTGTGGATAGAAGGAATGTAGATCTTCTCCCCAATCATTTTCTATCATTTCTAGATACACAACTTCTTCCCTCCGATACCAACAAAAGATGTACAACTTCTCCAATGGTATTTATGTCATGACTTTTTTCTTGAATATAATATTTCTTAAATATGAGCATCTGTTATCTTTGATGTAGACAGATGGTTATAAAAAAACAGGCTGCTATAACACAAATTGTCTTGGCTTCATGTTAGCACTTGGTGCTCCTATGTATCTAGGTTTACCATTGAAACCATTGTCTACATATAATGGGGAACAATGAACGGTCATTATAAAGTTTATCAAAGTGAGTTTTCTCTCTCATTACTTGAGAAAAATAAATATTTTTATGTCTTGGTTTTGTTGGGAGACATGATTTGCCAAATTTTATTATATGTATATACAGGAGACGCCAACAAGTGGTGGAATAAGATGGTCTTTATATGTAAACAACTGACTTTTAGGTTGGTGGCCTGGTTCATTGTTTAAGAACCTTCAATCAAATGCAAATAGGGTGGATTTTGGAGGCGAAGTTTCTTTTAACCCTAGACCATCAAGATCATGATTCAGTAGAACGGAAATAGGGAGTGGCCACTTCCCCTCTGAAGGGTTCAGACGTAGTGCACATATAATGGACATAAAAATTACCAATGATCATGGAGTCCCACTGAAGGAACACTGGAAGTAGACCACAATGTTATAATGTTTCACGTGTCCTTCAAAGTTAATGGGTAAATATATCTTCTTTGGAGACCGAGGAGGAAATAATCCTAATTGTGTCTTCTGATATATGTTTCTATACTTTAAATTGTGTCATTTAATATTTCTTTGCAATAACTAAAAAGTTGAAAAACTTAATTTTATATGTGCTCTTTCTTATCAATTTTACTTACATTTAAATATCTTATTTCAAGCTTTTAATAGATAATACATAACATATCAAATTCCTATTAAAATATCAAATTCATAAATTTTTGCGCTGATTAAGATAGTAATACATAACATTTTCTTGTACAATTTTACCCTATTTTATATAATATTTATATAGTACTTGCTTTTTTCAATAATTTTTGAAGATTAAGTTTGTAATACATAACATTTTCTTGTACAATTTTACCATATTTTCTTATACTTTGTCTTTATATAATATTTATATAGTAGTTGTTTTTTTATGTGTATCTAAGTGGAGAGGAGATATTTTATAATGATAAAGAAATTTCAAAATTATATATATATATATATATATATATATATATATATATATTAATAATTTGATGATAATAAAATATTTATATAATTTTAATTATCTTATTTATATATTTTTAATATTTTTATTAAAAAATAATATAATTTAAGGATTTTTTTAAGAAGTTTTTCAAATCAAAATTATCATTGTTTTCCTTTAAACCATATTAGAGATGAGTGTGTTAATGATGCCATACACATGGACACCTATAATAAGTACAAGTGTGCACAAAATGCTATGTTTATTGATGGATAAGAATGAAGTAGATATATCTATGTTGTTTTATTATTTATCATGGATGATAATAATACTAGTAAGTTTTTTTATAATGTTAATGCATTTTTATATCAAACTTTTCATGATATGGATTAAATGATAGGATCTTTGTATTATATATATTCCAATATTTATATTCATTTGCTTTATTCTTACCATTACATTTATTTGTTTTATGTGGAACGCTTATCCCATACATAAGGCATTTGGTTTGTTGCTTGATTATAATCAATTATAAAGGTTAGGTCTTGCACTTAGATCACGTTGAGTATGAGCTTCTAGTTTATCACATGGGTAACTAGTTTTATTTTTAGGCCATTTATGAGGGTCATTTTCTACTTCCTCATCATTGTTTTCATGTATGTGTGGAAGTTTATGGTTGATGATATTAGTAACTATTTTTATTTTTGGATATTTTATGAGATTCATTTTGTACTTTCACATCTTTTTTTTTATTCGATAGGGTGTGTTTACAATTCAAAATCAAATGGTACTCATTATGGAATTGAAAAACATCATTGTAATCAAAGGCATTTATCTTAGATAGAAAATTTCACACTTATCTAAGCTGGTTTCATGAAGAAAAGAGGCACACATTAAGTAAAGTGTTGATCGGTAAGAAAAGCATTGATTTTCACCCAATTGATTGCTTAGTGTACTCTACAAACTTAACAAAACAATAGATCTAACTCACAAGTGCAAGTGTAAGCTATTCTAGATATAACTGAATACAAACATGTAACATGGGAATTCCATTGTGTAAGACGCAAACCAATCCAAGAGCTCTCAAATATTAAGACCAATCTAAAAATATCTAAGATTAATCCAAAATATAAGACCAAGTTAAATTCTCTCGATCCTATTTGAAGGAGGTGTTTTTGTAGGCTTCTTTATCATCTTAAGGTTTTTATATGAATAAAGGATCAACAATCTAGAATAATAAAGATATATATTTTCTTTAAGTGCCTCATCAGTGATCAAAGAGTAGTGAATCAACTAGGTGGCATGCCTTGCTTAGGTTTGATCAAGTCAATTATGTATGGCGGGGTTCTATCCATGTTCCTACACCCTAAAAAACAACATTAGAATGAAAGGTTTCTCTCATCAACCACTATGTGGTTGTTTCCAGAAACAAAATCAAGGAAAATAACCAATATTCCAAATTGTTTTGGAGACATTAAGAAACTCTATGAAAAACAAAACACATAATAATGCACCATGGAGCTACTACTATTTGGTCATGCAAGAAAAAATACTATAATAACAGATTCCCCTTAACATATGAGTTTGGTAGAGCATCACATGACCAAAATATGTTATGTCRTKTATTCATCAATGTGGACTTCCAAGATCCTATGGAAAAAGTCACCAYTATACAGAGGACAAATAAACCACCTAAAAATACAAMAAAATGTACAATACTTATTCTTTCATTAATGACTCATGGAGACCCTTGATCATCTTTMTATCAATTCAATTATAACATATGATTGCTAATGAGCACTTGATACACCATGTTTTKCATACCCATGTTTTCTTATTTTTGGTCACTCTATATACCATTCGATCCATTCCTTGAGTTTATTCTTGATCATAACGAATCAATTCTCCTAAGGTATGCTTCCCGACAATTTATTTCATTTTGAGTGATTATGCTAGTGTGATTAGGGGAAAACCAACCTTTTTATGCTTACTAATTAATAGGCCTGTGAGAAACTTTTCCAAAGAGGTTGTCATAGGTGCACTTAGTAGACCATTTTTGTAACACCTACCAAGTCATTGTTGTTAGACCTATTATTGTTGTTGTAATAACAACTACTAGGTCATTGTTGTAACACGTATCAGGACGTTGTTGTAACACCTTCTATTTCCATTGTTTCCACACATGTTGTTGTCAATGTTGTAACACCTACGTGACTGTTGTGGTAACATATACCAGGTCCTTGTTGTAACACCTGATGTTGTCCCTGTTGTAACACATACCAGACTGTTCATGTAACACCTACCAAGACGTTTATTTAACATGCATAGTTTCTTTTTCCATAACATATATCATTTCCATTGTTGTCACACCACCACAACGAAATTGTTACACCATCATTTCTCGTTATTGTTACCCTAGTTATGATAATGATATATGTTGTGGTTTTTACAATTGATGTTTGTAATTGATTAATTTGCAGGGTGTACCGTTTGGGGAAAAATAAAACTATGCAACTAGATACCATTATTTTAATATAGTTGGATCGCATTGATTGACCATAACTACTTCAACACATTTTTTCATTAGCATATTCAATTGATGTGGAATCCAAGTCATGATTTGTATTTTTTGTCAATTTTAATAGAGTTGTTGAAAATGAGAATGAGAATGGGATGACGATATTAGATCCTCATGCTTGTCCCCGATCCTTTTTGAATATAAGGCTTTTTAAAAATGTATAAGAACGCTCCTCAAATTGATAAGGGAGAGGGGGGGCGAAAATTCTTATTGTAGATCTGTTACGTTGTGTATCATTTAATAAAAGTGTTGTTGTGTTCCTCCACAACTATTTCCTTTGTTGAATGAAGATTTAATTTCATTTTTTATTGTAGGCTTCACTCAGTACCTCAAGGTTTACCATTAACACTAGTGTCTACATATAATGGGGAAAAAAAACTTCATTATAAAGTTTATCGAAGTGAGTTTACTCTCTCGCTGTTAGAGAAAAATCTTTGTTTTTATATATTTGTTTTTTATATCTTGATTTTGTAAGGAGACATGATTTTCCAAATTTTATTATATGTATATACAGGAGACACCAACAAGTAATGACATAATATGGTATTTATATGTAAAAAATAGACGTTTAGGTTGGTGTCCTGGTTCATTGTTTAATAACCTTCAATCAAATGTCCATAGCATGGATTTTGGAGGTAAAGTTTATTTTAACTCTGGACCATTGGCATCATGATTCAATGCAACAAAAATGTGGAGCGAACACTTACCCTCTTAAGGGTTCGGTCATAGTACACATATAAGGGACATAAAAATTACCAATGCTCATGGAGTGCCACTTAATATCAGTGCAAGGAAGGCTCAAAGTACACAACACTGTTATAATGTCTCGCCTATCCTTTAAAATCCAGTCAATCCAATTGCTAAATATATCTTCTTTAGAGGCCTCGAAGGAAATAATCCTAATTGTGTCTTTTGATATATGTTTCTAAATTTCTAATTATGACATTTGATAGCTCTTTGAAAAATGTGAAAAGATGGAAAACTTAATTTTATGCCTATACTCTTTCCTATGAAATTTTACTTATATTTAAATATCTTATTTGAAGCTTTTAGCTATTCTAATTCCCAATAAAATAGTCAAATTTATAAATTTTATTTATAAATTAAATTGATGATGCATAACATTTTAATTCCCATTAAAATAGTCAAATTCATGAACATTTGCATGAGTTAAGTTGATGATACATAGCATTGTCCTGTAAAATTTTACATAGTGTAAAACAACACAATATTTTGTTCTGGAACTTTATGTAGATGTCATATGTATATAGTAGTTATTTCTTTATGTGTGTGGGTGGAGAGGAAAGGGTATCTCATACAGAAGGCATTTGTTTTTTTTCTTGATTATAATCAATTATAAAGGTGAGGTAAGTGCAATGAGGTAATGCACTTAGATCATGTTGATTATGAGTTTCTAATTTATCATGTGTAACTAGCTTGATTTTTAGGCCCTTTATGAGGGTGATTTTGTACTTGCTCATCATTATTTTCATGTATGTGGGGAAGTTTATGGTTGATCATGTTAGTAACTAGTTTGATTTTTGGATATTTTGTGAGTTTCATTTTGTAGTTTCTCATCATTATTTTTTATTTGAAAATGTGTGTTTACAATTCAAATTCAAATGGTAATCATTTTGGAATTGAAAAATATCATTGTAATCAAAGGAATTCATCCCAGGTAGAAAAAGGCCAC
Organism: Picea engelmannii; assembly: GCA_009831015.1. NCBI lineage: Eukaryota > Viridiplantae > Streptophyta > Pinopsida > Pinales > Pinaceae > Picea > Picea engelmannii. Next base: position 113,421 of record ML808497.1, on the reverse strand, counting down.
ACCTGTCTAAGTTTATTTCATGAAAAAAGGGGCACATATTAAGTAAATTGTTGATTGGTAAGAAAAGCATTGATTTTCAACCAGTTGATGGCTAAGAAAAGCATTGAATATAGAGTGAGTAAATTGAAATCGCTCAGTACGAAAGTAATGAGAAGTAGGTATTCTATGCACAGTAGAAGCGAGAAATTACGGTGTTGAACAAAAGGAAATAAGTGGACATCTTGTGAATGTCAAGTGAAGAGCAACATGATTTGAAAATAAAAATAGATGGAATCATCGAGTAACTTAATTTTTCAAGAACGATATTAGGCAAGTCGGAAAATTGACTAAGAGGGGATTGTCACGAAAAGAACATGTATGCACATTGAGGAATGTATTGGGTCAAGGATGAAATTCCTATATAGCTTGTTCAGAAAAGAAAATTGACTAAGTCTACTCACTGATCGAAAGGGAAAGGTCCCTTTCTCAACAAAGGTCTATTTTAAAGGAACAATGAATCATCTTGTAATATTCCATATATAAAAAGTATGCAGAACATAAATAAGTAGATAGAAATAGTAGATGAGCACCAATATAACCATAACAACACCACAATAATACCAAAATGATGTCAAAATAATATCAGAAATAACACTTTGATTACTAAGAGCAATGTTCACTTGCCTCTTCGAATGGGAAACCTCAAGTAGAGCTCTATTAAAATAATATCCAAGACAAGAGTTCTCATAACCTTGACACATATTTATACTAAATATGTCTATCAAAAGAACCATCTAGAGGAAGATCCTTGTAGAAGTGAAAGCTTCTATTAGGTCTTCTTACATTGGACTTATTCTTCTTGATTCTTAGGTCTTATTATATTGAAATTTATTACATGGAAATATATTATTCTACCTACATGAGGGGTTAGGTCCCTAACATGTCCTCCCCCTTAAAAAAAACCTTGTTTTCAAGGCTTGACATGGTGAAATTGTTGCAGAATGGTAGTTGGTTCGCAAGTGGCATCTTTTAGAGTTGTATATTTCGACTGAACGAGCACTTCTTTGATGGTTTGTTGATGCATCTGACTCTCACACTCGTCCAAAATTGCTTGTGGTTGTAGCCAAATGGAGCCTTCTTCGTCCAACTCAGGAATGTTGGTTTGAGTTTGGCACTTAGTTCCAAAAACCTTCTTTAAGAAGGAAACATGAAAAACATTATGGAGCTTAGAATGAATAGGAAAAGATAAATGATAGGCCACCTTTCCCACATTCTTGAGAATGGTATAAGGACCACAAAATTTGGGCGCCAGTTTTTGACAATGGTCAGCCTTGAGGGAACTTTGATTGTAAGGTTGCAATCCAAGAAACACTTGATCCCCTTCTGCAAATTGACATTCAGTGCAACCTTGATCTACTTGTTGCTTCATGTGATTCTTGACAATGAACAAATTCTCTTTGAGGGTACGGAGAATAGCCTCTCGAACTATAAGAGTTTTGTTAACCACATGTACCTTTGAGACACCAGGAAAATATGAGATAATTGATGGTAGATTTTGTCCATATACCACTTCAAAAGGGGTCATGTGCATAGCTATATGGTATGAAGTGTTGTACCACCATTCTACTAGTGGTAACCATTGAGCCCACTGATTCTTCCTTTCCAATGCAAAACACCTCAAATATGTTTCCAAAAATTTGTTGACAACTTCAGATTGACCATCAGTTTGGGGATGATAAGTTGTGCTAGGAAGCAAATGGGTTCCTTGTAGTTTGAACATTTCTTGCCAAAAATTGATGGTGAAAGTTGGATCGCATTTAGAAATAATAGAATGAGGCATGCCATGAAGCTTGAAGACCTGATTGTCATTCTTTCCCATTCCTTTTCACTTCTTTCCATGCTTTCTCATTATGGCTGATGCACTTGATTGTGGAAATATTTTAGATTGCATTTAGTGTTTGATTCTATTTTGATTGATTGCTTTTAAATTCAACCTTTCTCTTCCTATAGTTTGAGTGGTTTGCTTTGTTTGTTTTAGGTTTGACTCTTTCATTCACATTTAATTTCATTCACATAGTTTGAAATATGTTTTATTTTCTATGTGTTTGATTTCTTTTCGTTTGTTTGATTTCATTGTGATTTGGCTCTCCCATTAGTTTATTTCTTCTCATTTCAATTCATTTATGTTTCATTGTTTGTTTTATTTCATTTAAGTGTGGATCCACTATAGAAAATAATCATTGAAGGACATAAAACTTAAGTAAGCTACTCACAGTTAATCACAGAAACATCACCTCATGTAACGACCTCACGTTACGACAACCACTCTAATAACAGGTGCAATTTTTTTTTTGTGTGTGTGTTTTTAATAAGTGTGTATGTGCGTGTACCAGGAAACAATCAACACATTCGACTCTGCGTCGCCACCTGACGACGAATGAGACGCAACCATGATGAACATAAAAAGATGACAAGGATGCAAGACAAGTATATGCATGCATAAACAACGATCACACGACGATAAGTAAAACTGACCACCCGCTCGTCCTACCCTGCAAGGTTAGGACCTCCAAGACACATAATCAACGCTCAAGCCCAGGTTCCCATCGATTTTAACCATTTAAGGTCCCAGGTCTGGCGACTGTTCTGAGGAGCATGGAGGTGTCTACATCCTGCCTGACACAATCAATACCAACACTAATAATGCTAAATCTACCAAAATCAATCAGTGTCTACGACTGCAGACATAAGACTCATGACGCAACCATTTAACGACACACTGGGTTATGCATAGTACTATCACAGAAGGAAGAATCCATAGTAGTAGAGTTTACTATTTCTGCACAGAAAAGCAGGGCTTTTAGTCTTATGTCTTCTCGAAAGAAGATTAGACTGTCTCATGGTCGACTGCTCAGGCAGAAACTAATAAATCTTTTAGGGAGTGGCAGTAGTCGAAACTGTGCCTTTAAACAGCCCGAGACTACTGATACGGCTCAGAGTGTGTCGCAAGAGTGGAAACTGTGCCATTAAATATCCCGAGACTCTTGATATTGCACTGGATTCTTTACACTGAAATATCACACACACAGACATATATACTAAGGTTACCTGGGGAGTCTACCTCCCACCTGACCAACAGACCCGACACACGGAAGGTTTATCAACCAAGCCCAACTTTACCTACAAGGAACAACACCCTCAATACAGTCTCAGAAATTCTATTGCGCTTAACTCAAGGTTACTTCACCGTAAATGTTTATTAATAGTGATGAAAGTTACAAAACACTGCCCAGAAATATTAAACACCTTTCATTTATCTCACATATCCGGGCCATGCTTTTAAAATTACAATACCTCTTATGCTACAACCACCAAATTTATAATAACCTTCGAAGATAAAACATTCAATTAAACATGAGGAGCTCACAATGCAATGTCATCACTAATCATAAAGTTCAATAATAATGCATTAAAATAACATCATAATTATAGGTAACATCAATTTGAAATTAACAATATACACCATAATTTAAGGTGGCAAAAATAATAAAATTTAAAATGACAATAATTAAAAAGGGCAATATTTGGAAATGACAACTATCAATATTACAAATGACTCTAATTAAAGATAACAATTAATTAARGATGTCAATGTATAGAATTACATCATAAGTATAGGTGACATCAATTTGAAAATARCCATATACATCATAATTAAAAAAAATGGCAATCTATAAATARTAAAATTTAAAATGACAATAATTAAAAAGGGCATGACAAACTATCAATATTACAAAAATMTTTAATTAAAAGTAAGAGTTTACATTTTACCCTTTTTCCAAGAAAAAGTTTTCCTCGACTGCATATAGTGTATAACTTGTTTACAAATCAGCAGCGAGTTAGGGGCGCGTAATCGGGCGCGTAATCGGCGCTTGACAAAGAAGAACCAATTCATGCAAATACCACTCAGAAGGAACCAATCAGCCACGAATTTACAATTTACTTGCTATAATAAAGGACACTCTGGTAACATTCCCTTAACCTAATCATATTGATTCCCTTACGTTCAAATTTTTGATTTAAAAAGGAAGTTTACGTTACAATGTTATCACCGACACATGGAGTTGGAATGATCAGACCCATAAAAATCCATATTGCCTTTCTTATTAATTAGTAATGTGAATTTAACGCAAGGGCCCTACAGGTTAAGGTCTCAGAGTCGAGAGAAGGATGAACTCTGCTGAAAAAAACGTAATCTTCTAGGACATTGCCACGACCATGCGGATAAAAAAAATATCATAAATTCCAATCGAGTGATCTAGCACTGGAAAAAATCTATGGTAAGTTGCATTAGCTTTAACAATGATTCGATGATGTTCTAAAATAGGATGCAGCCAAGGCAACTACTGTACAATGCGGCCATAAAATGCACCCTAAATAAACTCAGAATTAAACGTACGCATCTATGCAAACACACCCAAAAWTAAAATGCCGAAATAACTCACATATCTGTACAAACGCATGCTAGAATAGGAACACACATAGTCATTAAAAACGACATGACACACACRGAAAATCATAATGGAATAAAACACCCAGGTCGCAATGGAGACACCCARCAATAAAATAAAAAGCAGGCCACTAATGGGAAACGCCCACAGTCACTGAAGATGGCAGCAATAAAACAAATGCAGACCACAAAGGAACACATAAATCCTCATGGGAATCASCAGAACGGTGTTACAGGAACGGGATGTCAATACCCTCARCCATATCTGCAGCAGAAGTAAAACGAATTGCCAATACAATTTTTYTACAGGAACCGAATGATAATGCACTCCACGAAATTACAGCAACCACGGTAAGACGAATTGCTAGAATGATTTACATCTCCGCGAATCCCAATCACATTTCCAATTCTAGAATTAGMAGGGGTAATGATCGCAGAGGAGAAGGGACCATTTATACAATACCATCARGGCTGACTAACACAAAAATAATAAAAATATGCACGACATCTAYAGGGCTTGACGTAGAAAGGGGCCGACGGGATCATTGTTGTTGTTTTATTTTTATTTTTGAATAACCAGGAGAGAAATAAAACTTGTTTTCAGAGGCATTAACATCCGTAATCAAATTCATTATATGAGGGTTCTCAACARCTAGTAATTGTAATTTAATTCCCCAACCCATAGCATATAAATCGGTACATGATATCAACCACACTACTTATCACTAGAACATTTTTAAATCAAAAGGTTGCAGCATCTACACTTATAGCTGCCGAGTAGAAAAATATTACAGCCATTAAATCCAATCACAACCAATAATTGATACCAGCACATATCATAATGCATCCTATTCTACCAATTTAAAAACAACCATACCGTTGCCTCAACTTTGTCCTCGGGTGTTGTCTGCGCGCTCCGTTGATGTCCCGCGCTCCTTTCCGCTCCTGCTTGCCGACCATAGAGACCTCACTGGTACCTCCCATCCAATCGCTAGGGGTACTCTGCTCCCCCCTTAGCCCCCCGAGCCGCAAAGGGGCCCCACAACATCCAGAGATAAGATTAGCTTCTCAGCTCGCCTCCAAGGATGAGCTACCACTCCAATACAACTGAGAAATTCCCAGCTCCTCACAAGCAAACAGTCAAGCCAAAATCTGGCAGCGTAATGTTACACTAACCGTTCCCCCTTCTTCCTCCTTTTCCCCTTCTTTTATATAAATTTGAGACCCACCTACTTTCCCTAAATCATTATTAATTTAATTTTTAATGACAATTCTCTAAAAATTATATGTCGTCCAAGTGTCACTCATCCCCCACGTTTCTCATAAATTATTTACTTTAAAAATATTAAAAGTCTCATTTCCCTCATCCACCTATAGTCGCTCCTAAAATTATTCCTAGGGTCCCTAGATCCCCTCACATGCGTTTAATAACTTTCCCTAAAAGAAGTTGCTATTTCAGTTCATTATAGGAAGTTATTAATTGCGGATTCCTTTTTGCTTTTTACCCTATGTCACCTACTTTCCTTTATTAATTTTCCTTTATTACAAGTTTCCTTATTTCTATTATTTGTTCCTTTTCTTTTTCTCTAAAACCCAAAAAGAAAAATGCACTTATTAATCTTTTCATTATATTTCTAAAATCCTAAGTTTTATACTCCCACACTTTAATAATTTTATTTCTTCTTTAAAATTTAAAAACCATGGGTGTCAATTAATTTATCTCCCTCATTACCTTACCCCCCCTTAACTTAAGAAGACTTTAACTAAAACTTGGGAGGGTTTTGGTTTGCGTCCTTAAGTTTATTTTTGTAGGGTCTTTTCTTAAGGCTAATCAAATTTTATCTTACAGATGTTTTAAATTTAGGTTTAGATTTGAACTGGGCGACCATTCATTAGGGGAGTCGTTTTGAGAATTTCTTAAGGCGTTAAGGTCTTAGGGTCATCTATGTTGTCTCATCATCATCATCAATGCGATGTGTCCTTCAGGGCGCACTACGTGCTCCAAGGGTGCCACTCGCCTCGTTGGCTTCTGTTGTGCGACGTGTCCTTCAGGATGCACCACATGCTCGAAGGGTGACACTCGTTGACTTGACTGATTGGTAGACATCTATAACCCCTGGAGTCAACACTCTGCTAGGTGAACTTGTGGGAGACTAAGGGCTCTAAGGAATAAGGCCCCCGCCTTATTTCATGCCCCTTAGAATCATCATGAGCGAATCTCGTAGTCTGCCCTCACGGCATCGTGGATCCTCTCGAACTAGGTAATCGTTAACCTACAGTTCGAACCACGGCGGGAGTGCTATTAGGCTGTGGCAGGGCTGCTGTCCACACCTCTCCCTCAACCTCTCTGGAAATCATGTGTGGCCCCTTTACTCCATATGTGAGTTTTGTCGGCAAGCTTTCATCAGCCTGCATCATCAACCATCATGTTAGATCATGTCAACAACATATCATCAAATCAATAACTATCATGGTAAATAAATCAAATCAAGTAGCACAATCCGTGACTCAATCCGGAGTCCAAGGGGTTCCACCGATGCCTCTGCATCCTCAAGGTCCAAAACCCTGCACACTCAATAAAACTGAGTCAATAGTACCTGTCTACATCAAATAGTAAAACATCAGGTCAGTTAACATAATAGATCATATCAAGTATAATGTTTTAACATCAGCAAAGTCTAGATCACTTGCGAGCAAGTGTCCTCAAAGAATAAGTTTTCCAAGTGCGCCAGAGCGGGATGTTACATAGACCCTCTCTTGGTCTAAACTTCGTCCCGAATTTTCTCAGTATAAATGCCAAAATAAATGTACCAGAATATCATAAGTACCATAGTATCATAAGTCTATATATCAAACAAAAATGGAAACTGTTGGCGCATATCATATGCATCCTTCCAGGTCACTGAGTGTGGACTATAACTTCACTGGACCTTGACCTGATCTACCGTTCGACGTCGTAACTATCGAACGTGATGATCTAAGATGTGGACCGACTTAGCCGTGAGCGCTCCCTCGTCCGATCCCTGCAAGGAACCCATGTCAATCACATGTGTAGGATCACTAATATAATGTCTCAAAACTAATACATGAAAAACATCATGCATATGACTCAAAGAATCAGGCAAGGCTAGTCGATAGGCCACGAGCCCCTTTCTCTCGATAATCTCAAAAGGTCCCACAAACCTAGGAGAGAGTTTATCTCCCTTCCCAATCTTGATCAAACTCTTATGTGGTTTAACTCGCAAGAAGACTCGATCGCCGACCTCATAACTACGGTCGACTCGGTGTGCATCGGCATAACTCTTTTGTCGATCCTGCGCTTCTTTTATCCTTTGTCTTATGGTTTTCATTTGCTCTTCCATTTCTTGGATCACTTCTGGTCCTACTAGGACCCTATCCTCAAGCCGATCACAAATCAAGGGCGTCTGACATGGTCACCCATAAAGGAAATCAAAAGGCACCATCTTAATGGTGCTCTGGTAACTGTTGTTGTAAGCGAACTCTACTAGATGCAAGAATTCCTCCCAACGCTTTTGTTGGTCCATCACGTACATGCGCAACATGTCTTCCAAGGTTTGGTTTTTTCGTTCGGTCTGTCTATCAGTCTCTGGGTGATACACAATACTAAAGTTAAGTTGGGTTCCCAAGGCCTCTTGAAAAATTGTCCAAAATTGTCTGGTAAACACCGATCCTTGATCGGATATAATATTTTTAGGCACGCCATGCAGCCTCACAATATCACTGATGAAAAATCTCGCTATGTCCGATGCCTGATACATCGTACACACATGAATGAAGTGAGCACTCTTTGTCAGAGTGTCTACTACTACAAAAATCGAGTCGTGTCTCCTTACTGTCAGTGGCAATCCCACAATAAAATCCATCGAAATAACTTCCCATTTCGATTCCGGAATGGCATGTGGTTGAAGTAATCCGGCTGGGTGTCTATGTTCATCCTTTACCTGCTGACACTCGAGACATCTAGCCACAAAGTTGACTATGTTGGCCTTCATTCCCTTCCAGAAGAATAAGGGTTTAAGGTCTGCCCTCATCTTCATGAATCCTGGGTGAGCCATGTAAACTACTCTATGAGCCTCGCTCAGGATCAACATCCTCAACTCGTTGTTTGGCGGTATGTAAATCCGACCTCTATACCCGAATAACCTATCGCTATCAAAAGAAAATCCTTCATATCGTGGTACCATCATTGTGTTTTGTCCGATAAAATCCTCAACTTCTTTGTACCAGTCATCATCACACTGTAAAGTGAGAATCTTCTCACGTAGATTCGTCTGAAGAGGAAATACCGAAAAGATGTGTGGTCTCCGACTCAAAGAATCAACCACTCGGTTCACCATTCCCTTTATGTAAGTAATCTCGAAGTCATACTCGCTAAGCAATTCCGACCAACGTCGTTGCCCCACGTTCAGGTCGCTTTGCGTAAAAATGTGTTGTAGTCCACAATGATCAGTCTTTAATTCAAATTTTTGTCCAACAAGGTATTGTCTCCAAACCTTCAAGGCATAAACGATGGCTAATAACTCCAAATCATGCGTCACGTAATTCTCCTCATGCCTTCTCAGTTTTCTCGAAATGTAAGCAATCACTCGTCCGTCTTGCATCAGGACTCCGCCTGAACCTTCTTTGGATGCATCATTGCATACCAAGAAGTCTGCGTCCATGTCAGGGACCTTTAGTATCGATGCGGTGGTCAACAACTCTTTAAGCCTTCGAAACGTTTCCATGCATTTCTCTATCCAAACAAACTTCTTTCTTTTCTTCTGCAATTCCGTGATTGGATTTGCTATCTTTGAAAATCCCTTGACAAACCGTCAATAGTATCCTGCTAAACCCATAAAACTACACACTTTTGTGACATTCGTTGGCGCAGGCCATTCCATAATAGCCTCAACCTTGGCTAGATCCACGGTGATACCTTCGCCGGAGATGACATTCCCTAAGTAGTAAATCCTCGATTGGTAAAAAGAGAATTTGGACAACTTCCCATACAATTTGTGCTCTTGCAAACACTGTAGTACCAAGTGCAAGTGCTTGTCATGCTCCTCCATCATCCGAGAGTAGATCAAAATATCATCAATGAATACTTGGACGAACTTGTCCAAGTACTCGCGGAACACCCCGTTCATCAAACTCATAAATACCCCTAGGGTGTTTATCAGTCCAAATGATAAAACAGTAAACTCGTAATGTCCAAATCTTGTCTTAAAGGTGGTCTTAGGGACGTCATCCTCCTTGATCCGTAACTGGTGATACCCTGATCGCAAATCTATCTTGGAGAACACCATCGCACCCTTCATTTGATCGAACATATCATCAATTCTTGGTAAGGGATACTGATTCTTGATCGTAGCCTTATTCAATTGATGGTAGTCAATGCAAAGCCTCCACGATCCATCCTTCTTCCGAATGAAAATAACTGGAGCACCCCATGGTGACACACTAGGGCGTATCAGTCCCAGGTCTAACAACTCCTTCAGTTGCATTTTCAGCTCTTGCAACTCTGGGGTCGACATCCGATAAGGCGTTCTCACTATTGATTCAGTCCCTGGTTTCAGGTCTATAGTAAACTCCAGTTCTCTTTCCAACGGCATCCCAGGTAACTCCTATGGAAACACGTCCGCAAACTCCTTCACCACCGGAAGGTGTTCTAGACCTTCTGCTACTCCCTTTTCATTTAGCGCAAGGATCGCATAAAGATTGCACCCCTTGCACATACTCTTCTGTAACTGTAAGGAAGAGACGAACCTTAGGGATACTCCTTGGTTTTGTCCTACTATCACATGTCTCTGTCCTTCATCATCGACCAAGCTCAACCGTTTCGTCTTACAGTTGAGTATTGCCTCATGTGATTCCAACCAATCCATACCGATCACGACATCATAAGATCCTAATATCATGACGTACAAGTTGACCCTAGTGACAAACTCTCCCAGGTTAAGGGCACAACCCGTAACCTTTCCTCCAACCTTTTGTTTGGCTCCTGAAGCCATCTCCACGAAGCTGAACTCATCCTGTTTGACTGCCTTTACCTTAATCCTTTTTAGCGCTGCACCAGAAGTGAAACTCTCAGTAGCTCCTGGGTCTATCAAAATACTAAGGGGCTGGTCAGCGACAGTACCTATCGTCTCGAGGACCATCGACTGGTGCTCTGCCTGGTGGTTATTCACTGCTACATGAATCTGATGGGCTTGGCCCATGTCTCCCACGGTAGCGGGTCCGGCTGATTCAGACACTCTGGTCTTCTCCATAGGACAATAGCGCTGGTAGTGTGGCTCCCCACACGTCCAACACCCCTTCTTCGGCCCAGTAGTCCTGGTACCCGAAGTAGAAGATGACTTCCCACCGGCCTGAAACCCTCGTCTGTTCTGCTGAACAGGCCTAAACTGTTGCTGCTGTGGGCGACACTGTTACTGGTGCTGTGGTCCTTGATAAAGTGTCCGCTGCTGAGGCGATGATCATCGAGGTGTAGTGATCGTGGATCCCCTCTGGAAGCCACGATATCCCGACTTGTGTCTCATTGGTGTCTGATGCTGCGATGTTCCAGATGAACCCTGCCCTACTAGTCTCACTGGAGTCCTGGTCTGACCCCCGATGACAAGCTCCTCCTCTACTACGAGGGCCTTTTGGACAACATCGTGCAAGGTTTGAGGCATCAAGATCCTAACCTTTTCACGCAGGCTGTTGTTAAGGCCAAACACGAACCGATTGACCTTGAGCTCCTCAGTGTTCAAGTGCGGAGCATACCGGAGCAACTCCATAAAACGTGCCTCGTACTCGAGCACTGTACGACCTCCCTGTCGTAAAGAATTGAACTCATTGATTTGACGCTCAATGAATTCCTTTGAAAGATACCTCTCTTGGAACCGTTCCTCGAACAGTTCCCATGACACGTCTTTGACAGCCATGTTCAGCTGTGGTAGGAGCGTCTTCCACCATAGAAGAGTGCTCCCCTTCAGTTGAAAGACCGCCATGCGGACCTTCATGTTGGAGGTATAATCGCGAAGTGCAAAGCACATCGCCATATTCTCCAACCATGCCTCGGCGGCTGCGCCGTCCGGGGCACCAAAGAACTCGAGAAATTTAACCTTCTTGAGTTCATGATGAATGCTACCTATAATGGCCGATGCGTGCGGTGAAACCAAAGTAGGTGCCGATGCCCTAGCCTCATCTATGTCCAATCAGTTGATCAACGCCTAGGACATGCGCTGAAAAGATCTCATCATCCCCATGACATTAGCAACTGCGATCTGCTCCTGTCCGAGAACCTACTTGCCTCCCTGGGGGTTAGACCCCTCAGGCGTAGATGTTGTTGGAGGTGTCACACCTCCTCCCCTAGCACCCTGTCGTCTGCCTCTGCGACGTCCTCTAACCATGATTACCTGCACACACACAATCAACTCGATCAACAATAGAATAATCAACTATAATCATTTTAATGGAAGTCGTAGCGAATCCCAAGTCGCGGGTCGAACTTGGCTCTGATACCATATGTAACGACCTCACGTTAAGACAACCACTCTAATAACAGGTGATTTTTTTTTTTGTGTGTGTGTGTTTTTAAAAAGTGTGTGCACGCGTGTACCAGGAAACAATCAACACATTTGACTTTGCATCGCCACCCGATGACGAATGAGACGCAACCATGATGAACATAAAAAGATGACAAGGACGCAAGACAAGTATCTGCATGAATAAACGACGATCACACGACGATAAGTAAAACTGACCACCTGCCCGTCCTACCCTGCAAGGTTAGGACCTCCAATACACATAATCAACACTCAAGCCCAGGTTCCCATCAATTTTAACCATTTAAGGTCTCAAGGCTGGCGACTATTCT
>ML808497.1:38708-48982 GCA_009831015.1 Picea engelmannii | reverse complement strand
AGAAAGAACACTTTGATTACTAAATGTGTCTATCAAAAGAACCATCTAGAGGAAGATCCTTCTAGAAGCGGAAGCTTCTATTAGGTCTTCTTACATTGGACTTATTCTTCCTTATTTTTAGGCCTTATTATATTGACCTTTGTTACATGGAAATATATTATTCTACCTACATGAGGGGTTAGGTCCCTAACATGTCCTCCCCCTTAAAAACAACCTTGTCTTCAAGGCTTGAGATGGGGAAATTGTTGCACAATGGTAGTTGGTTCGCAAGTGGCATCTGTTGGAGTTGTATCTTTCCACTGGACTGGCACATCCTTGATCGTTCTTTGATGCATCTGATGCTCATGCTGGTCCAAAACTGCCTATGGTTGTAGCCAAATGGAGCCTTCTTCGTCCAACTCGGGAAGGCTAGTTTGCGTTTGGCACTTAGTTCCAATCACCTTCTTTAAGCAGGAAACATGAAAATCATGATGGAGCTTAGAATGAATGGGAAAAGATAACTGATAGGCCACCTTTCCCACATTATTGAGAATGGTATAAGGACCATAAAATTTGGGCGCCAATTTTTGATAATGGTCAGCCTTGAGGGAACTTTGGTTGTAAGGTTGCAATCGAAGAAACACCTGATCCCCTTCTGCAAATTGAAATTCAGAGAAACCTTGATCTACTTGTTGCTTCATGTGATTCTCGGCCATGAAAAAACTCTCTTTGAGGGTACACAGAATAGCTTCTCAAACTGTAAGAGTTTTTTTAACCGCCTCGACCTTCGAGAGACCAGGAAAATATGAGATAATTGAAGGTGGATTTTTTCCATATACTGCTTCAAAAAGACTCATGCACATAGCTATATGGTACGAAGTGTTGTACCACCATTCTACTAGTGGTAACCATTGAGCGCACTGATTCTTCCTTTCCGATGCAAAACACCTCAAATATGTTTCCAAAAATTTGTTGACAACTCCAGTTTGACCATCAATTTGGGGATGATAAGATGTGCTAGGAAGCAAATGTGTTCCTTGTAGTTTGAACATTTCTTGTCAAATATAGTGAAAGTTGGATCACGCTCAGAAACAATAGAATGTGGCATGCCATGAAGCTTGAAGACGTGATTGTCATTCTTTCCCATTCCTTTTAATTTCTTTCCATGCTTGCTCATTGTGGCTGATGCACTTGATTGTGGAAATATTTTAGATTGCATTTAGTGTTTGATTCCAGTTTAATTGATAGCTTTTAAATTCAGCCTTCCTCTTCCTATAGTTTGAGTTGTTTAATTGTGTGTTTTAGGTTCATTTCTTGCATTCACATTTCATTTCATTCACATAGTTTGAAATAAGTTTGATTTTCTATTTGTTTGATTTCCTTTTGTTAGTTTGATTTCATTGTGATTTGGATTTCCCATTAGTTTATTTCTTCTCATTTGAATTCATTTGTGTTTGATTGTTTCTTTTATTGCATTTAAGTGTGGATCAACTATAGAAAATAATCATTGAATGACAGAAGAATTAGGTAAGCTAGTCACGATTAATCATAGGAACATCACACCGACTGCGTGAAATACTATGAGCTAAGCCTTTATAGAACTAAGTTATTCCTATGTCCCAGTGATGAATCCTTATTGTTAATTTGTTGTAGTGTGGGTTTGAAGACTGTTTTGTCAGCTTTAGATTAGGCTAGACTAGGCTCCGATCTTGTGTTTCATGCGCCTGCCCCTCGAAGATTACAAGCCCCGATTGATAATTAAATGTGGGAAGTAATAGTGCATATATTTAAACCCAACATTTTGGCGTCGTTTCCGGGGAGGTGCTAAAGGGATTAGAGCGTAGGTAGTTTTCTTTTATTTTTCCAAAGCCTTCAGTGTTCCTTTCATGGAAGTGTGTTTCTTTTCATGTTAGTGTGGTGTGATTTTAAGGACGGCCTAAGGGAGGAGAGAAGACGGTAATACGTGAGGGAAGATCCCACACATCCACTTTAGTGGGTTTACTCCAAAGATAGGTTGTCCTCTTCCTTTTAGTAGTTAGAATTTGTGTTTTATTAGCATTAGCCATTTTTCTTTGTAGTGGCAAAGCAAAGTTAATACATTTTTTAGGTAATGGAAAAGGTAGTGGCAAAGCAAAGTTAATAGTTGACTTTATTGTAGTTGTTGATTATGTAGTAGGAAAGCAAAGTTAATAGTAACGTGGTTAAGAATATATGTTTGAATTTTATGTAGAAATTCTTAAAATTTATTATTACTAGCACAGTCACTCAAAACCATGGCTGATGAACATCGAAAGAGAGATGCCAAAGTTTCTTTCGACAGGTTAATAACCAATTTTTAATGGTTGCAGGTTAATAGCCAAGTTTTGTCACTATGTTGATTAATTGATTAATTCAAAATCTTCATAAATTTTGTATAATTCATAAGCTTTGTAAACATTAAATCTATATTTTAATATATATTTTTTCATTATTATAAAAATACATTAAATTTATTTTTAAATTTCTGATACTCCTGGGATCAATCAAAACGTTGACTAACTCTAGATTGTTTTGCGGTTCATTAGAACATAAATAATGGACAGGCAGAGGTGGGCAATGAGAAAAGGTGAGTAGGAGAGGCAGCCTGGCAGCCTTGCAAGTATGTATTTCGCATGTAGAGAATGTACAACACATTGCAACATGATGAAAACTGAAATGCACCGACAGTTATAATGCTCAGACAGTTGAGGATTATGAAATGTACAGACAGTTGAAACGCGCAGACAGTTGAAACGCGCAGACAGGTGAGGATGCCTATTTTAAATGTCACAGTTTAATTTTATTTAATCATTTAAATGTGGTAATTACATATTCTTACATTAATATTTTAGTGTGATTAGGTAAATGTTAAAAAGTAAACATGTTAATGGATGCCTTGATAAATGCAAGAAAGTTATGAACAATAAATCTGATCCATTGATTTTGGAGGACAACTAAGAATATGCCAGCATCTACAATGAATAGCCATTAGATTAGGGTTTAAGGTTAAATAAAGTGAAAAGATCATTAATTGTGCCCATTGTCAATAGGTGTACACCTTTTGGCGCAATTAATATTTTATTAAAATAAAATATGACTATTTTTAAATAATTAATTTAATGTTTTGAATTGGTATATAAAGTTGTTGTAGTTTAAATGTGCTAATCTTTTTCCATAAGATATTGTTGGATGTGCAGATTTGAAAAGTTAAATATGTATAATCAGAATGTTCTGTGGTTTTTCAGTACACTGAATCCATTTCTGTATTAAAAAATGAACTTTAAACAACAGAAAAGTGTGATTTGATGTAAATTTATATTGCCCAATTTAAAAAAAGGAAAAAAACACAAAACAATTAAACAACCCCTATAAAATTTAAAACTTATAATAACTATTGTATTTAAATTTTTTATAATTTATTTTCTTTCTTATAATCTTCTATTTAAGTTTATACACCTGTTCTTATTTTTTCTATTTAAAGTAATTTAACTTTATACAGATTATCTGAAAAAACTGGTTTTATTATGATTGTGTTAAACCTTACAATTATGTTCTCGAATTTTGAGAAATCCTGTTTGAAATGAACCCCTCATATGTTGTACTTTTGTTTTTAAAAGTGGGCCGCTGTGCAATTCGTAACGGATCAGCCAATCCATGGAGCAAGTGCAGGGTTGAACTTATGGCAACCACATGTGGACATTAAGGGTGGTGGTATATTCAGTTTGTGTCAAATTTGGGTTATAAATCAACAAGGAACCCTGTAAGAAAAAATGGAAGCTGGATGGATAGTAAGTGCGTAGTATTTAAATATTTTAACAATTTTAGATACCAGTAATTAAAATATTTTTTATCTTATCAATGTATTAAAAAGATAAATATTTTGGAGTTGTTTATGTTGAGTAAGAATTAATAATTATTTAAAAAATAAATTATATTTAATAAAAAAAATTAAAGGTAATGAGAAATTGGTAGTTATTTTATTTTTTCAAGGTAATGAGAAATTGGTAATTATTTTATTTTTTCAATGATTAATGCAGGTAGGAGATTCTCAGCCAAGATTTTTCACATTCTAGACAGTAAGTACATAGTTGAACTTTATCTATATATTAAAATTTTAATAAATAATAATTTTTTAAATACAAATGTGGTAGGTTGTTTTTCATGGTTGATTCATTTTAACATTATATTTAATATTTGGAGATTTCAAGGTTCATTAAATATTAAAGAGATTTACATTAGTGATGAAGTTGTGGATAGAAGGAATGTAGATCTTCTCCCCAATCATTTTCCATCATTTCTAGGTACACAACTTCTTCCCTCCCATACCAACAAAAGATGTACAACTTCTCCCCTGGTATCTATGTCATGATTTTTTTTTTGAATATAATATTCCTTAAATATGAGCATGTGTTATCTTTGATGTAAGCCGATGGTTATAAAAAAAATGGTTGCTATAACACAAATTGTCCCGGCTTCGTGTTAGCACCTGGCGCTCCTATGTATCTAGGTTTACCATTGCAACCATTGTCTACATATAATGGGGAACAACGAATGGTCATTATAAAGTTTATGAAAGTGAGTTTTCTCTCTCACTACTTGAGAAAATATATATTTTTATGTCTTGGTTTTATTGGGAGTCATGATTTGCCAAATTTTATTATATGTATATACAGGAGACGCCAACGAGTGGTGGAATAAGATGGTCTTTATATGTAAACAACCGACTTTTAGGTTGGTGGCCTGGTTCATTGTTTAAGAACCTTAAATCAAATGCCAATAGGGTGGATTTTGGAGGCGAAGTTTATTTTAAGCCTAGACCGTCAAGATCACGATTGAGTAGAACAGAAATGGGGAGCGGCCACTTCCCCTCGGGTTTAGTCATAGTGAAAAAATATCGGACATAAAAATTACCAATGATCATGGAGTGCCACTTAATATCAATGCAAGGAACACTCAAAGTAGACCACAATGTTATAATGTCTCACCTGTCCTTCAAACGTTAATCGGTAAACATATCTTCTTTGAAGGTCCAAGAGGAAATAATCCTAATTGTGTCTTCTAATATATGTTTCTATATTTCTACTTGTGTAATTTGATATTTCTTTGTAATAACTGAAAAGTTAAAAAACTTAATTTTATATGTGCTCTTTCTTATCAATTTTACTTACATTTAAATATCTCATTTCAAGCTTTTAGTTATTTTAATTCTCAATAAAATAGTTAAATTTATAATTTTTATTTATAAGTTGAATAGATAATACATAACATTTTAATTCCTATTAAAATATCAAATTCACAAATTTTTGCATGGATTAAGTTTGTAATACATAACATATTTTTTTACACTTTTACCCTATTTTATTATACTTTGTCTTTATATAATATTTATATAGTAGTTGTTTCTCTTATGTGTATCTAGGTGGAGAGGAGATATTTTGCATGGATTAAGTTTGTAATACATAACATTTTTTTTTACACTTTTACCCTATTTTATTATACTTTGTCTTTATATAATATTTATATAGTAGTTGCTTCTCTTATGTGTATCTAGGTGGAGAGGAGATATTTTATAATGATAAAACAATTTCAAAATTATATATATATATATATATATATATATATATATATATATATATATAATAATTTGCTGATAATAAAATATTTATATAATTTTATTTATCTTATTTATATAGTTTTAATATTTTTATTAAAAAATAATGTAATTTAAATTATATTAAATTTTTTCACATGGATTTTTTTGAGAAGTGTCTCAAATCAAAATTATGATTGTTTTCCTTTAAACCATGTTAGATATGAGTGTGTTAATGATGCCATACACATGGACACCCATAACAAGTACAAGTGTGCACACAATGCTATGTTTATTGATGGACAAGAATGAAGTAGATATATCTATGTTGTTTTATTATTTATCATGGATGATAATAATACTAGTGACTTTTTTTATAATGTTAATGCATTTCTCTATCAAACTTGTCATGATATGGACTAAGTGATAGGATATTTGTATTACATATATTCTAATATTTATATTCATTTGATTTATTCTCATCATTACATTCATTTGTTTTATGCGGAATGCTTATCCCATACATAAGGCATTTGGTGTGTTGCTTGATTATAATCAATTATAAAGGTTAGGTCTTGCACTTATATCACGTTGAGTATGAACTTCTAGTTTATCACATGAGTAACTAGTTTTATTTTTAGGCCCTCTATGAGGGTCATTTTGTACTTGCTCATCATTGTTTTCATGTATGTGTGGAAGTTTATGGTTGATGATGTTAGTAACTAGTTTTATTTTTGGATCTTTTATGAGTTTCGTTTTGTACTTTCACATAATTTTTTTTATTTGATAGGGTGTGTTTACAATTCAAAATCAAATGGTACTCATTCTGGAATTGAAAAACATCATTGTAATCAAGCTTATCATTGTAATTGAAAAACATCATTGTAATTAAAAATTTCAAGCTTATCTAAGTTGGTTTCATGAAGAAAAGAGGCATGTATTAAGTAAAGTGTTGATCGGTAAGAAACGCATTGATTTTCAATGATTTGGTGGCTAACTGTACTCTACAAACTTAACAAAACACTAGATCTAACTCACAAGTGCAAATGTAAGCTATTCTAGTTATATTTGAATACAAACATGTAACATGGGAATTTCGTTGTGTAAGATGCAAACCAATCCAAGACCTCTCAAATATTAAGACCAATCTAAAAATATCTAAGCTTAATCCAAAATATAAGACCAAGTTAAATGCTATCAATCCTATGTGAAGGAGGTGTTTTTTATGCTTCTTTATCATCTTAAGGTTTTTATATGAATAAAGGATCAACAATCTAGAACAATCAAGATATATGTTTTCTTTAAGTGCCTCATTAGTGATCAAAGAGTAGTGAATCAACTAGGTGGCATGCCTTGATTAGGTTTGACCAAGTCAATTATGCGTGGCTGGGTTCTATCCATGTTCCTACACCCTAAAAAACAACATTAGAATGAAAGGTTTCTCTCATCAACCACTATGTGGTTGTGTCCAGAAACAAAATCAAGGAAAATAACCAATATTCCCAATATTTTTGGATACATTAAGAAACTCTATGAAAAACAAAACACATATTAATGCACCATGGAGCTACTACTATTTGGTCATGCAAGAAAAAATACTATAATAATGGATTCCCCTTAACATATGAGTTTGGTAGAGCATCACATGACCAAAATATGTTGTGTCATTTATTCATCAATGTGGACTTCCAAGATCCTATGGAAAAATGCACCACTAGATAGAGGACAAAGAAACCACCTAAAAACACAAAAAAATGTACAATACTTATTCTTTCATTAATCACTCATGGATACCCTTGATCATCTTTCTATCAATTCAATCATAACATATGATTGCTAATGAGCACTTGATACACCATCTTTTTCATACCCATGTTTTTTTAGTTTTCGTCACTCTATATACCATTCCATCCATTCCTTAAGTTTATTCTTGATCATAACGAATCAGTTTTCCTAAGGTATGCTTCCCGACAATATATTTCATTTTGAGTGATTGTGCTAGTGTGATTAGGGGAAAACCAACCTTTTTATGCTTACTAATGAATAGGCTTGTGAGAAAGTTTTCCAAAGAGGTTGTCACAGGTGCACCTACTAGACCATTTTTGTAACACCTTGTAACACCCTCCTCATTACGAAAAAAACTCTGAGAACAGGTGCAATTTTTTTATTTTTTTTGTTTAAGGTGTGTGCCCTTGTGTAGAAGTAACAACCACACTTGACTCGACATCGCCACTCGACAACCAACACAACGCAACCACGATGTTTAGCACAAAAAGACTGAAGGCACACAACGAGTAACTGCAACAATATACGACCATAGGCATAAGGCACACAACACAAACATTAAGACATACTGGGGTGCACAGTAAGAACGTAGAGGGAAGAATCCATGGTGTTAGGGTTACTATTTCTGCACAGGAAAGCAGGGCACTTAGTCTTATGTCTTCTTGAAAGAAGATTAGACAGGCTCCTGGTCGACTGCTCATGCAGAAACTAGTAACCCGACCTAGAACAAAATGCAAGCAAGATCAACATAGCAAGATGACCCGACATATCACTGTGAAAACAAGCAATAAATGCCCCTAGACATAAGGTGTACAACTAGCAGCGGGAAGCAAAAAACGACACTAGGTATTAAGTACAGTATGGTCACAGATGGAAGAATCCAACAGTAGAGTTTACTATTTCTGCACAAAAAAGTAGGGCTTTTAGTCTTATGTCTTCTCGAAAGAAGATTAGATAGGCTCCTGACCGACTGATCAGGAAGAAACTAGTAATCCCTGTCATGAGTGTCACAAGAGTGGAAACCCTTCCTTTAAAGGGACCGAGACTCTTGATACGGCACTGGATTCCTTACACAGAAAAATCACACACACAGACATGTCTCCTAAGGCTACCAAGGGGGTGTCTACATCCCACCCAACAACAGTCCCAATGCCCGGAGGGTTTATCAACCAAGTACAACCTTGTCCACAAGAACCAACACCCTCATTACAGACTCAGAGATCCTATTGTACGTACTCGAGATTATTATACCGTAAATGTTTATTAATAACAGTAAAAGTTACAAAAGCACTGCCATGAAATAATAAACACCTTCCATTTATATCACCTATCCAAACCATGATTCTATAATTACAACACCTCTTATATGCTACAACCACCAAAATTATAATGACCTTCCAAGATAAAAACATTCAATTAAACATGAGGAGCTCACAATGCGATGTCATCAATGATATTAAGGTTCAATAATAATGCATTAAAATAACATCATAATTATAGGTAACATCAATTTGAAATTAGCACTATACCTCATAAATTAAAGTGGCAATCTATAAAATAATAAAATTTAAACTAACAATAAATAAAAAGGGCAATAATTAGAAAAGACAAACTATCATTATTACAAATAACCATAATTAAGGATGACAATTTATTAAGGATGTCAATATATAGAACTACATCATAATAAAAAGGGTTTAAAGATAACAATATGACATCATAAGTGGAAATGTCCATATATAACCATAACAATATTAAAAAGGTCACATTTAAACGTATCAAATTTAAAAGGGACAATACATAAAATAGCCATGTATTTACTCTTATAACCTTGCAATAACTTTTCATCACCTTACTTCATGCATTATCTAAATATTTACCTTAACCATACTCAGAAACATTAATCACATAATCATTATTCCATAATCGACAATGCATTTAAAAATTTGCACAAAACTTACTAGCTTTAATATTAATAATCCCCTTAATGTTATTAATCCATAATCGAAAAGCAATAAAATAACCTCCGCATATATTAACCTTCCCATTCACTATGACTACTGCATTTTATCTTGTATTTTATTTATAAAATAAAAAGTCAACCGGATATCACAACTACAACAATATAGTATAATCTGGTTACCTATTATAGGCAACCGAATACCAAGGCCAATGCGAAGATATGAAATCTGGAATAAGAGGGCAACAAAGTACTGAAAAAGGCAAGGAATACACACAAAAAAATGATCTCATAATGAGGGCAGTAACTACCCTGCATAAATCTATAAATAAGACAACATGGAATCGGGAATCCCTCCTAAGTCAGAGCGAGAAAGCGTGTACCACGAACAGTAAGTGGGTGCACTGTCCCAACAACGGGCTCACTGTTCGGACCAACCCCCAATCTAGCTATCAAATAAGGAAAGTTGGGACAACCGTCTTGTTCAAGGCGATTTAGAAGGAGGAAACTGTGTTGAATGGCGCACACGCCTCTATATCCGCGCCACCTTGCACGCATGCACACACCCGGTCATAGAAAACTCAGAACGATACACAGGCACGATACACAAGCACGAAAAAGGTAACAATACACAGCACAAACAAGGTAACGATACACAGGCACGAATAATAATGTCAATATGCAAGACCCACATCATTCACAATTACAAATGGTTATCTACGACATTGGAGAGATGAATGACATGAAAAATTCCAAGAACATAGAGGATTCTCACATGCAATTAGCATTTGCAATTTTATTGAGAGAGAATTTTCAATGGGTAAATGATATCATCGTGTATGATCCCGTTTTGTCTTTTGTGGACAGGAGAGCCATAAATCAACTCGACTGCACCTGTCTTAGTGTTAATGAGCAAGGTAGACGAACAGTGGACAAAGCCAC